>PVIC010003572.1:0-68279 GCA_004025085.1 Thryonomys swinderianus | reverse complement strand
GGTGCAGGGCCAGGGCATTAATCAAAGACAGCTGACCGCAGAGCCAGGCGTGGGCAGCCACCGTCGCACCTATAAATCCTCCTGCCTGTGCAGAGAGCCCAGCAGAGCGAGTGTACACCACCATTTCCACTCCGGATGTCAGCGTGGGAGGGGAGGGCCAGGGCCAGCCCAAAAGTGGGCTTCTGCAGGACTCACTGTCACCTCGCCCCTAAGCAGACAGCGCCGCTGGAGGGCACCTTTCACTCTACTGGGCTACGAATGGCGTTGCTCAGGGCCCTGTCTGGACGGCTGTTTATGGCCCGCTGGATCTCAGTCAGATTCGGTTCTTCCTAGCGGGACGGGAGAGACAATTACATGATAGAGACAGTTAGGGAAACTGCCCAAGGTCCACCTTCAGCCCTGACTTGCCAAAGGTCCATTCACACCCTGGTTCTTACCTTGTCTTTAAAAACAACCATCCTGCCTTTCCAAGGGCCACCCCTGCCTAGGACAGAAATGCAAAATTCTGACAGGATTTATGGCCTGCAGAAGGTGGCCCATAATTTCTGAACTGAAAAGCAGTACGTTCACCTGACAACCAGCGAGAACGTGTGAAATCGGAACTGCCCCAGAGACGCAAGGCCATCTGGTTGCCAGTCCTGGGCCAGTGACTGCAGCTGCTGACAGCTGTGCCCATCGGGGTGGGCACCTGAGGCAAGAGGGGTGCCAGAGCCCACAGAGAGCTGGGGGCCCTCTTTGATGGGGTCTCCGTGGCCGGGCCTTCCATCTGGAAACATGATTTCTAAGAGTCATCATTTTGCCAGGATTTGAGCTTAGCTACAGAAAGAACAAACCCAAAAAGGGCCGGAGTGGCCCAGTGGCCCCTTCTCTCCACACAAACTTAGACAGGAAAAGAAACCCTGCCTTGCGGGTGTGGGTTGAGGGCCCCGCAAAGGGAACACAGAGGCATGAAGTCACCCCAAGTGCCGGTGACCCTCTGCGGCCCAGCTCTGCAGAGAGGGGGGGAGAAGGTCCCCTGCCCTCCCTGCTGCCTGGTCCCTGGGCCACTTGTCTGCACCTGGGCCGTAAGCACGGCCACATCCCTCTCGGAAAGGCCCCCAGCCCAGCTGCCACCCACGGCCTGCCAGGGATCAACCCCCTGGCCTGGCACATAGGCTTCAGGCCCCTGCTCTGCAACTGTCCGGGCTCTGCTGCGTGGGCAGTGACGCCACACGCACCAGTGCCTCCTCTGCCCCTCGTGCCCACCACAGAGCCGCTGACTCTCCCTCCAACACCCCGCACTCCCTGGCTGCTGCCGCCCCAGCAGGCTCTGGCCGGCCTCATCGCCTGCAGAAGGCCCCTCGCTGGCCTCCTGTTCCCCCACTCTGGCAGCCAGGGAGGTAAAATCCAACAAACTGCTTAGCGGGTATGGCCTGGGGAGGCCCCCCAAGACCCAGTTCTGACCATCCTTCCATCCATCCCTCCCTCCCTGCATCCACTCATCTATCCATCCATCTGTCCGTCTACTCATCCATCCATCTAGCCCAAGCCAACAGAGAACACCCAGCTGGATGTACACATGAATGAAGGTGTAGGTGCCGCCACAGGGCAGCCAAACTGCCCCTCCAGAGGTGGCTTCCGGATGCCCTACTCCCTAGACTGCCCTGGACACAGTCCCTTCATCACACGGCCCAGTGGGCGGAGCCACAGAGGACCAGGGACAAGCCCAGGTGGGTGGACCCCAGCTCTTCACACACATTTGCACCAGTGCTCCTCCTGCCCGCTCTCCTACTGCTCCCCGGAGCTCACATTTCTCCACCCCTCCCCAGCTCCTAGCCGACCTCCAGGCCTGCCTACTGTGGACGCAGTGACCCTCTCCTTGCAGCACCCCGTCATGTGCGGTGTGAGCTCCGGGACAAGCTCAGCACCACCCGGGAGTCACCACCGAGCATGTGGGCCCAGGTTCGACCGAGATGCCGAAGGGCACGGTGGCTCACTTCAGTCACACAGGAAAACAAACCCTAATGGAACTCTTGGGACATGCCAGGTGAAATACGATCTACTATTCACATTAATGTCACTGGCTTGGTTTTTTGTTGGTTTGAGACAGTGTCTTGCCCCGTAGCCCAGGCTGGCCTTGAACTCAGGATCCTCCTGCCTCAGCCTCCCAAGTGCTCCAATTATAAGCATGTACCACCAGACAAAAACAAGGCTTCTACCTACCTTTTTTCAGGGTAGCTGCTAATGATTTTAAATTGGGCTTCTGGCTGGCATGTTATTTCTCCAGAACTACACGGGGCAGGGTAAGGCCCACCTCCGGCACCATGAGCTCTTCTGCTCGCCACCATTGGTCTCACAGAGGACACTCACAGAAGGACCAAGCGCCGGGCTGCCGGCTCTGATTTCAGGAAGGGGAAGGGACACACATGGGCCACCTGATCTCGCTGGCCTCGGTCCCCAGCCTCTGCCCAGTGAAGACCCAGACCCAGATGTCTGGACCCCCGCAGCTCGGGCAGGGCCAGCTCACCCACGTGTGTGAGGCCAGAGCGCACTGGCACCCAAGCAGAGGGACAGCAGACCCCCTCTCTCCCGACCCGCCCCTCTCTCTCTGAAATATCGTTTCTCACAGTTTGGAATGAAACCCATTATTCCCAATTAACCTGCTGTGAACCCGCAGTTCTTGCTGGCTTGCCCATAATTATTCATCCATAGTAATAGCTAAAGTAAATTCGGCGGCCTCCGCCAACGCTGACATCGCCTCTTGGGAAACTTTCAAAGAGGCCACGTCCTTGGTTCCTTATCACAAATCCTCCTGCCCACTCGTTTCGTTTTCCTGCCTGAAGTCAACCCTAGAGAAGAAGGTGGCATCCTGGACCAGAGCCGCTCTGTCCCAAGCTGGGCACCCACACCACGCTACCCTGTCCCTTTCCACCAGAGCAGCTGGAGCAGGGTCACCCCGGCAGCTTCCCAGCCACGCGGCCTGCCAGTCCCCCTCAAAGCCCCTTCATCTCACCAGCTGCGAGCTGAACCCCACACACCCACCAGGACCATAAATCTTGGGCGCAATTTATTTAGAGATGTCAGATGTAATTTACCGAGAGATCATCTGCCAAAAAATCCAGAAAGAAACTGCACTTGTCATTTTAAATGCAGCCTTTCCTTCCCACCTAAAAGGCTGCCCGAGAGACGTGGCGGCCTGTCCCCTGTAATCACAGCGATAGCAGCCAGAATGAGCCCCGAGTCAAGAACCGGGAAGGCGACAAGGACAGACACGGGTTCCACTCAGGGCCCCCCCTCCTCCACCAGGAAGGGCGCAGGCCTGCGAGGGGCTGAGGTCCTGGCCTCGCCCTCTGCTCCTGGGCTCTGGGGCTCACCTGGGCCTCTCCCGACTACAGTTTCTTATTGCTCAAGTGCTTTCCCTGTTCCAAAAGTTGTGAGGACAAAATGTGACAATCAGTGAAAGCAGGCTTTTGGGGGGGGGTAGTTTTTTGTTTTGCTTTGTTTTTTGAGACAGGGTCTCGCTTTGTAGTTCAGGCTGGCTCTGAGCTCACTATGTAGCCCAGGCAAGCCTCGAACTCAGCAATCCTCCTGCCTCTGCCTCCCGAGTGCTGGGATTACAGGCGTGAGCCACCACACCCGGCGGGGGGGTAGTTTTTTGAGACAGGGTCTCACTTTGTATTCCAGGCTGGCCCTGACCTCACTACGGAGACCAGGTTATTCTCAAACTCACAGCAATCCTCCTGCCTCTGCCTCCCGAGTGCTGTAATTACAGGTGTGAGCCACTACGCCTGTCAGTGAAAGTATTTAATAGCGTGTGAGGCGGCATAAGACACCTGGGACTCATTACTGTCCGTCCTCACAGAATGACACATGAAATCAGTGGACATCCAAGTGGCCTTCCCTATTTGCCAGGAGGGGGCGCTAAAGACCCCACTCCCTAGCCTCACCTCTCACTGCCAGCACTGCCCTCAGAATGGCGTCCCCTATCCAGAGTCCGCAGGTCCCCTCCCGACAGTTCTCAGGCAGTGACAGACCAGGTGAGAGCCCACCCAGCCCCATCTGGAGGACACCTGGCCCAGGACCTGTGTCTAGGACCGGGCGAGGCTGGCCTTTGCTCCCCCCCCAGCCTTCTCTTCCCCGCCTCTTCCCAGCCCAGCTGCTTCCTAAGAAGTCACAGCACTGACATTTCCACTGCAGAAGTTCTTCGGAGTGCACCGTGGGGCCACTGAGGCTTCTGTGGGTGTCACGGGGACACGGGGACCACAGGATGCCACGGCAAAGGCTGAGCGAGGGAGGGGAGGGACAGCCACACAGAGTGCCGCTCGGCCCCAGGAAAGGTCTGAAAGGGAGCAAAGCCAGGCTGTGAGGAGGGCTGGCAGCCATCACGGCTGGGGGCAGCCTCGCCTCCTGGACTCTGGCCCTGCTCCCGACAGCAAGCTGAGGCAGGACGGTGGGAAAGCCCAGGCCCGGTGTCCTCGGGGGCCAGAGAGGACCACAGGACACTCACCCAGGAAGCAGGGCCCCCACTCCTCAGCCACAATCTGCACATGTGTCAGAAAGGCCATGGGATGTAGAGAAGAGGGGTTCTGGCCACCTTGCCCCAGCCCCCACCCTCTCCCATCCTCACAGCCCCCAGTAGTTCTTTTCACAAGGTCATCATTACCCACTAATTGTCCCAAATTTCATTCCCTCATCCTTCTTGGTTAGGGATTGATTTAAGGAATGAGTTCAATATCCTCGCATCTCCAAGTGCTCATCAATTCCCAGCGCCTCCAGCCGCCCGCTCCTCTCGCGCAACCAGGCCCTGCGCTGACTGGTGAAGGCCTGGCTTGCAGGCCCACAGGACGGGAGCCTAATGTACTCTAATCTATCATGGCTTCATGTGGTGGCAGAGTGACGGATGGTGGCAGTGGATGGCGCAGCC
The DNA here is from genome assembly GCA_004025085.1 of Thryonomys swinderianus. Taxonomy (NCBI): domain Eukaryota; kingdom Metazoa; phylum Chordata; class Mammalia; order Rodentia; family Thryonomyidae; genus Thryonomys; species Thryonomys swinderianus. The sequence goes on along the minus strand of PVIC010003572.1, from coordinate 63,376 downwards.
AGGGAGACGGCCCTCCACCTCCTCCGGGGCAGGCGGAGCGGCAGTTTGCTCAACTCCACCTGGGCAGACGGGGGCGAGAGCAGAGGTCCAGGGCATAGCCAAATCCGCCTGGCCTGGTGTGGCCTGGCCTGGCCTCACTTCCCTTTTTATTTTCTATGGGCACTGGGCGTTGAACCTGGGCCCTTTGCACAGAGCTACCACCCCAGCCCTTTTTGATTTTTCATTTATAGACAGGGTGTCGTTAAGTCACTAAGTCGCCCGGGCTGGGCTTGAACTTGCAGTCCTCCTGCTTCAGCCTCCCAGACTCGTGGGATTACAGGCCTGCACTCCTTCCTCTTTCTCATGCTCTTTCCAAGCTAGAAGGCCACCTCATCCACTTCCTACAGACTCTGCGCTTCCTGGTTTTCACTGCCCAGCTCAGGAGGCAGACCGGCGTGGTACAGCAGCAAGAAGCAGCCGTGCCCTGGGAGGACCACACTCCAGGTGCCACTGAGGCCTAGGAACTCCCCCTACGCAGAGACAGCGCCATCCAAGGCCTTGTCCACGTGTGCACCCCGGGCCATCTGCCTGCAGGCTGCCCTGGCCTGGGACACTTTCTCCTATGGTCTGTATTTGCCCTTCTAGGCAACAGCTCACCTCCTCTTGAACCTGCGGAGCCCTGGGCCACAGTCAAGTGCCACTGAGTTAACAGATTTGGGTCCAAGCTTCCACCACAGGTCTCCTCCCTTCCTGTGTAATTCCTCATGACCAAAGGCAATTAGTCAATCAATGAATCTCTGGCCATGAAACACCCTGTTTATCCCCTCCTGCCCCTGAGAAGAGACCAGTGAGGCCCACAGGGACTCATGCGTCTCCATGCACCTTCTCTCCGTGACCCAGGGACCCTTCCAGCATCTGGCACCTGGCACTGGGTGAAGGTCACATGCCCAGGCTTGGGGGTCCACTCTGGGCGCCTCATTCCAGCTTGGTCTCAATGATTCCACAGGGTTCGGGAGCCTGAGGAAAGGGCCACCTTTAGGTGGATGGAGCAGGCAGTCCCCCTCACAGCTCCCCAGGCGGAAGGCGGAGGCCAGAGACAGCAGCTGCTCGAAAGGAAGGATGGGGTCGCTCTGCCCAAGGACAGCCCCACCCTGTGCGATCGAGGAAGAGGAAGCCGGCCCTCATGCATGGTGGCCTAATATAGAAAGCAGGACACCCTGTGCCACAGCTGTTGGGGGGATCTGCTCGAAGGGCCAACGCTGCTCACCCCAAAGGAGGTAAAGCCCCAGTCCCCAGACGGCTCTCCCTCATGCCATGGCATTGGGTGCTGCTTCTAAACTGTGTTGATCAAAGTACAAGTAAAGAAAATCACAGCCTCGGCTCCTGGACTCACTAGCCACATCTACATGGTGGCCACACGGGACCAATGGTCAACCTAAGGGACAGTGCAGGCCCAGATAGTTTATATCAGTGCAGAAAGTGCTTTCGGGTAATGTCCCTAGTCCAGCCACAGACCGGTACTGAGCCATGGTGCCCGTCAGGACCTGGGCCTCACGGCCGGGAAGCGAAGCTTCGTGGCTCCCACCACCACCTGGGCTCCTCCTCCAGTCAGAGCAGCGTGAAATGAGTCTCACAGGAGCACGGAGCCTACTGTGAACCGTGAGTGCGGGGGACCTGGGCTGGGCTCTCAGGCCTCTAACGCAGTATAGAAATAAAGTGAACAATAGATACAATAGGCACTTGATTCTTCTCAAAACCACCACCCCCACCACGCGGCCCATCCTGTCCATGGGAAAACTGTCTCCATAAAACTTGGCCCCTGGTACCACAAGGTTTGGGGACAGCTCAGAGGCTAAGCGTTGCTTTTGGAAAGTGCTTTCTCCAGTTTCCTGCTGTGGCACTGGCCCACTTCCTCCAGTGCTCTGCTCGGGGAAGGGTCCTACAGTGGTGGCCACCAGTGACCCCAAGATGGGGCTCCTGACTGCTTGAGAGATGGCCCAGTCACTCCAGTCACCCTGGAGCCCAGAAGGACAGTCAGGCTGACAGTCACCCAGCACCCAGACAAAGTCCTCGCAGAGGCCACCTTTGAACCGTAAGGGGTCTCATGGGCCATCTCTGGGTCCTGTCTCCCCCTTCCCGTCCTGTGTGACCCCCCCAGCCACTCCCAGTATTCCAGTGGCTGGCTCAGGAGAGGGGAGAGGAGACAGGTAACACCATAGAATCCATAGATTTGGGAGACTTCTGCTAATGTGACCGAAGGAAACTCGGAAAACCCTGGAGATCGTTTTAGGGTTCTCGGCCTCCCAGAAATTACTACCTACAGGCTGAGAAAATAGCCACAAGGGGTTAACAAGCCAAGAAAATCCTCAGAGAGCACAGGAGGTGGGAGTGGGGGTGCAGGCAGCTAAATGGGTTATGCAGAAATCACAGGAGCCTTTTAAAAGTAAGAAACTCACCCCATGTCAGGCCAGTAATGTATAGACAATAGTTATTTTCCGCTGCATTTGGGAGATTTAATTTCGTGGTGACTATCTCTTCTTACATCACCCATTCAGCCATCACTCTTCGCCTTGCTTAATATGCGCGGTAATCTTTCTCCGCCCCTGTCACATACCCAGTAATCCCTCTCCTCTGCTTTCCGGGGGTGGGGTGAGAGCAGGCATGTCACATCTGAAATTAATAACAGCTGTGTGTTTGATTTTTCAATTTCACCTCCTCTGAAACTCTAAATAGAGTCGGGTTCAGAAAGCAACATGGCGGTCCTGTCTACCTGGTCCTCCCGAGAGCTGTCCTTCTAAGAGGGACGGGATCGGACTTGGGAAGCGAACAGGCCAGAGAGGGGCGCACCCAGGTTCACCCCGGCTGGCCCATGCTGCACAGGAAGCCTCCAGGGGAAAACTGCTCTTCCTGTTAACACAGTGCGGGGCATGGTCGCCTCAGTCTGTCTACACTGCTGTTGGCTCACTCGGTCTGAACCTCCCTCCTTGGGATCTCCCCAGGGCAGGAGACTCCGAGGACACCCCGCCTCTCAGGTGCCCGCCCTGAGCCCACACCCCCACACGCCTCCCTGGGGCCCCTTGGAACCAAAAGATACAGACCAGGTGAGGAGTAGGACACCTAGAATAGCCAGAGACAGGGAAGGAAGTTCATTAACATGCTTCCAAGGACTCCAAATTCTGAGCATTTCCATTTTTTTAAAGACAGAAGAATTTAGCAGGAAATCAATCAACACACATGCTGATAACTTATTCCATGACAAAAAGGAAACAAAACCCCATAAATTTGCACAGCCTCTGGGTAGCCAGTGTCTACTGTCACTAATTAATTTTCTCAGAACTTTCACTCTTTGGATATTTCTAAACAGGGTCAGTCTGTCGGTCCCTGTTATAGGGGGCTGGTGACTGGAACTTGTGCCGCCAGCGGAAGAGGAAGCAGAGGCGCTGAGAGGGAACTCGGGGAGCCTGGGCAGCAGGCCTCCCCTACCTCAGTTCTCAGTCTCCACTCAGAATCTGCCTTGAGCCGGCTCAAGCCAAGGGGAACCGCGTGCTCGAACGTGGGACAGCGCACGCAGAGGAGAAAGCCCCCTCCCTGCCTCAGTTTCCCCCATTCCAGATTCCTGACTGCACCTGGCCCAGTGCACTAGTCTAACCTACAAACCCCTTGAGAGCAAGGACTGAATGTCACTGGCCTCTGCGTCTGCTGCTCACCCGCACACAGTGCCCCACCCTGCGTCACACACACGCCGTGGCCGGGAGAGCTCTGCGGCGTGAGCTCCGCGTCCCTGTCCCCGGCTGGCTGCCAGCGCTGGGACCAGGAGAGCGTCTCCTCAGCCTCCTTCCTGCCGCCTGAGCGAGCACCGTGGTATCTCCCCAAAGGAGCACAAAGGGCACGGGATCTGGCCCGGCAAGGTTAACTCTACGGCTGGAGACTCACCTCAGAACTCCAAATAGTCTGCCAGGCGCGGTCAGCACTCGCCATGGGGCCCCAAAGGGATGGCAGAGCCGGGGTCGGCGGGACCCTCCCTGACCCCGCTACTCTGGGAGAATACGAAGGAGCCGGGCCGGCCTCTGAGATGCCAGGTCAGGTCAGAGAGCGGCAGCACCCTAGGACTGGAGGCTTGGCTCACTGTCCAGGGTGACCTCACTGACGGCATGGTCTGATAAGCTAAGACCCCCCACGCCTCTCAGGATGTGCCAAGCCCACCGCCAACCTCCCGAACAGGATGGGGTACCCCCCTCCTATGGGGTCTCACCCCCGCCTCAGCAGGGCTTACAGTTTCCTTCTTTATTCATCTATTTTTTTTCTGCTTCCTCTAACCATATGTGCCTGGAATGAACACCAGGCACTCTCGGGCAGGAGAGAGATGTGGGGAGAGCAACAATCCATTGTAGCACTTTAGGGGAAACTGCAAGCAATTTCCATCCTATTGATCCTCCCTGGGCATCAAAGCCACACGGAGTTTATTTGGAAAATTAAATTCTGGAGCGTGGAGCGTGAGGGGCTCTAGTTAAGTTGTCTAGCTCTGTGGCCATGATTTAATTACATTCTCAACTTGGATTCTCCCATTTAAATACAGTAGAGGAATAGGGGGCCACTAAGGCTCCCTGGCCCCAACGCCCCTCTTGCTGGCCCTGGCTGGGACCCCACAGCAGAAGAGCCCCCCCTCATGTCTCACTTCCCTTCATCTGACTGCTCAGGCTCCTCCCCGTGGCTGCTCGTTTGCATGGTAACATATGCAGGTTTTACAGAATCTATTCATTAGCATGTGAATGTTTGCTAAATTAACCTAATGTGTGGAGTTTGCTCTCCTTCCTAAGCAAGTGTTTTTATCTTAACAAAAATCATTATTAGGAACAAAGTACCATATTACTTAGGCCCAAATTGGATACAGTGTGTTAGCGGTTCATTCTGAAGAGAAACTAAGCATCAAATTATCTTTAGGTCTCAAGATTTGGAGGTTTGCAAGAAAGTACAATTTAGGGCTGGAGGGTTAGCTCAGTGGTTCCAGCGCCTGCCTTGCAAGCGCAAGGACCTGAGTTCGATCCCCGGTAACCACATATAATGCTGGATGTGGAGATTCACGCCCACCAACAATCTACACCACGTACCACAATGCCGGACGTGGTGGCTCACGCCTGTAATCCCAGCACTCGGGAGGCAGAGACAGGAGGATTGCTGAGTTTGTGGCGGCTTGCCTGGGCACCATAGTGAGCTCAGGGCCAGCCTGAACTACAACGCGAGACCCTGTCTCAAAAAGCAAAAAAAAAGAAAGTACAATATATATGTGTGTGTGTGCGTGCACGTGCATGCGTGCTCGTGCACACACACACACACGTGCACAAATGCTCAGACACATTAGTAAGCCTAACAGAACTGGCCAACTTCCTGTTCAGCCGCATAAGGACTCTGCAGTCTTCTGTTATCTTCTGCCATAACTTCGGTGATCCTTCCAATCCTGTGAACACCAAGCTGCTGGCGCTGATCTTCGTCTAAAGAACAGTCCTGCAGAATGAATCTGGACATCTTCATGAAGAGCACACCATGTGGTTCCTGTCTTCCCAATCCTGTCTCTGACAACACGGCTCAATCCAGCACAGGTCTGCTGACAGCGCTCGGGGGCCGCCAACAGAGACTCATTTTTCTTAATTAAATTTTTATTTTGGAGCAACGCTGGGAGAGGGCCGCTGTCCCAGCTTGCTACGCCTCAGCCCAGGCAACAGGAGCAGAGTTCAATTCACAGTGATCCGGGGACCCTACTGCCCATCTTTCTGCACCACCAGTACTGACCTGTATCCCCCACATGAGGCAAAATTCCCCCAAAGAATGTTCTAGAAGAATGTGCTGGGCAACCAGCCAGATCCCCCACCTAGCCCTGGCTCATGCTGCAGTCTCATTAGCTGCTGGATTCCACTGGAAGTCTGACTCACAGGGGAAGACCCTGACATTCCCGGCCTCCTCCACTACAAGGCATCTGCTCCACAGCCAAAACCACCACCTCCGGGGTCCCTGCACCCCATCACATGTCCTGAGCTTCCTTTGAAGGAAACGACTTTTCCCAGCCATTGTAGGTGCAGGGCCACGCAGGATGGTGCATACTGCCCTGGCGTTTGATCCCGGGAGCCCACACCAGTGGGAACATCAGCAGTATTTGACAAGCTGACCAGCTCTCCTGAGGATGGACCTGTCATTAAGCCAAGAGGGAAATCATTACCTGATCTATAAATGATTACGCAGGAGTAGGAACTGTCACTCCCTTCTGAGGAGTGTGCAGAAATGGGATTTTAAACAGCCCTGCAAACTGGTGCAACCCTCGGCTCTCGGGAGCAGCTGGTGTATTATTCACAAGGAAAAAAAAAACTTTCAGAAGTTAAGGCGATGGCTGAGCTCAGGGGAAAAAAGCAGGGCTGGGGACACAGAGTATCAAAGGGTTTCAGACCTGGCACAGTGTTGGGTGCAAACTTAACTCAAAGGAAAAACATAACCGTTCAGATCTCCTGCCTGACAGTTCGCCATCTGCAACTCGCCAGGGTCCTTTCCCTTGCAAAAGAACCAACAGACAACTTGGGCCAAGTATTTGGAGGCTGGAGACGCAGGCTGGGACAGCAGGGAGGAAGCTGTCTGTGGTAGAGGTGACTTGGGGACATCGTCAGGGAGCCCAGCCACAGAACCAGCGGTGGACACGCGCCACGCACCGTGGAGAACTCCGTCCACGCGAGAAGCCTTATCCTGAAGGGTCCAGGGAAATCCAGCAAACCACAAATACAGTCCTGAGTGAGAAAAGTTGCATAATGAACGTATGTAAATTTAAAACGCTCCCTGGCACAGAATGACGCTACATAGTTTACAGTGATGCTCACATCTTTTCGAACATGTTCTGAACACCTTCAAGTGGGCGCCCGTTGCGGGGAGAACGGGGAAGGAGAAAATGCACAGAGGAGGCCAGGACACAAAAACAAGGCCTCAGGGAGACGAATGGGGACGATGAGCTCCTCACTGAGCAGGAGCACCCAGGTCCCTGCACCGGGTGGCCCCCACAGGGAAGGGAGAGAAGCGTGCTGAGGTCCGGAGAGCTCGCGTGGGGCCTGCGAACTCCCCGCACGCAGATCGCCTGGGATCTTGTTAAACTGCAGCCTGAGCCAGGAGGTCCACGGCGATGCTGAGGCTCCGAGGCTCTAATAAGCTCCCCGCAACGCAGAGGTGCTGTCCGAGGCCCTTGCTTTGACCTGCACCAGATTAAGAGGCTCAACCAAGTCATAAATTAGCAGCGATGTCCAAATCAGAGCCTCCCTGTCCAGTAGGGATGAATCTTGAAATGATTATCCCACACAAAAGAAGACAAGCAAAGAGAGAAGGAGCATATTCCTAAGGTGGGCTTCCTTTTATATAAACTTCTAGCAAAGGCTCACTCATCTCTAATGACGACAGGCAGAACAACTGTTGCTGTTCACAGGACTAGAGGACAGAAGGGTTAGCACAGGGCCGCGTGTGGTGGTGCAAGTCTGGAACCCTAGCATTCAGGAGGCTGAGTCAGGAAGACTGCCAGAAGTTTGAGCCAGCGCATAGTGAGTTCAAGGCCAGCCTGAACTACATAGTGTGAACTTGTCTCAAAAAATCCAATTGATCAATTAATAAGTTGTAAATCTAAGTTGTGTCGCTACCACCTCCAACCATCTCCCTCTTCCCACTGCCCCAAACTCTCCAATGCTACCTCCCCACTCTTTCCTTTCAAATCCCGCCAGATGGAAGGGTATGAAGACTAAAAGGCAGGCCCTGCCCAGGTCCCCCCCTCATTCCTTCATCCTCTCAGCACTGCCTCCTCTCCTCCCGTGACAGCCCCGTGGCCTATCCAATGGTTTTCCCAAAACACCATGTTTCCATCACTTGAGATCAAGATCTGCCTGGTGAACTCCTACACATCCTCCAGTGCAGATGTCCTTTCCTGAGAGTGCCCCCACGATGGCCCCTGGCTTACCAAGCTGTCAGCTCCTGAGCTCTGCACTCTCCTGATCTTTAACCTTCCTTTGAAAGCCCGCTTTGAACAAAGCTGGGCGGAGCCTCCTCCATCCCATACTCACTCCAGCCTGACGCCATCGGTCACAGTGTGCACCCAGGCTGGTGTCTTCTACACACTAGACACACACCGTGGGTCTCATGATGCCTACTGTGCACCCGGCCCTCTGAGCCCCTCCTGCATAGTCTCTTAGTTCTCAGACTTGAGCGCACTGAGCAGCTGACCAGGACTCAGTCTGTTTTGCCCACCTCAATGCCCAGCACCCAAGAGCACCTGGCACAGAGTGGTGCTGTTCATATGAATGTTTAGTGCTTCTGCCCTCTGCTGGGGGAGCTGGCTGTGCTCTCTAGGGGCTCCAGGGCCCCTAGTGTCTAGAAACGGGCCAGGGGACAGCACAGGCCACCCACAGGTGCTGGGAGACCATCCTGGGGAGAATCCACCAACCCAGCCCTCATCTGGCCATGTGTGGGCTCCTGTCTCTGTCCCTAGCGCACCAGGTTATTTATGTCTGTGACTGTGGTCCCCACTCTCCCAGACTGGCGACCCATCCTGGGCACCCAGCTTCCCTTATGAATAGGAATCAGTGAGCTTGCCTCGTGCTAAGGACAGTGTTAATTGACGGGCTGTCTGTAAAGCTCTTTCTCTCTGTCCTACTAGGCAGTAAGGGTGGATCCCTTATCACCCCTTTGTATAAGAGGAAACTAGGCACAGGGAGGTTAAGAAACTTGCCCAAGATCACAGAGTTAGTGATGGCAGAGCTTAAACCAGTGGCAGCACCTGGTTTGAAGTAAACCCCATCTACATCCCAATCCTAGCCAGGCCCCCACCAGCTGTGTGACCAAGGGTGAGTTACTTAACCTCTCCAGACAAACGTATCATTACCATCTACCTCACCAGGCGCGGGGATTATAAAAGAAGAAGAAATACCTAAGAGACCGGTGAATAGAAAGCAGTGGATAAATGATTGGGTTTTTTTCTTTCCAATTCCAAATCCTAAAACATATTGTTTTGGGACCATTCCAAGATGGAGGTTACAAAGGGTTTTTCTGTGGGAAGCAAGCGTTTCTTGAGAGAAGCTGCACCCTAGGAATACGGCTGGCCAAGCACTGCTCAGTCGTCCGTGGCTCTGGCTCCTTCTTTCCCGTCCCTCCCTCTCTATGACGGGACAGAAAGAGCAGGCCCTCCGGGTCCGGGTCATCTGCTGAGCGCAGTGTGAGGAGGATGCCTGGCCTGCAGGGCGCGCGGCCTGGCCCTTCGGACCCGGGCTGGGTCTGCGCCAGGGCCCTCCCGCACAAGGGGACACGTTCAGAGTCACACACCAGATGCCGGGAACACCCGGCTCCCCGCCATAGACCGCTGCGATCACAAGACTGTCCTGGATGTTGGCACGCGTCCTCCAGGGACTAACTTGCTTCCTGATGGACGTGTGCACATCTCTAGACTGGGTAGGGAGGTAAAAGATACCAAGGAATTCTTGGTGCTGTTTTCTATACCTTTCCTGAGTCTAAAATGATTTTTAAGTTTAAAGTTTTGCGAAGAAAATATTTTGAACACTTAGGATCTGAAAAGAACAAAAGGAAGAAGAAAAAGCACTTGTTGGTTGCCGGCCGCCAGCACCTCACGGTCACCCCTACTGAAAGGAAGGAAATCTAACCCCGCATTTTCCTTCCCAAACTGGGCAGCGGGGCCAGGAAGCCTTCCGGTCAGCAGACTCCGCCGCCCGCCTTCACCTCTCAGTCTGTGATTATCCTCGGGCCGCCGTTCAGAGAGCCAGGAGGGTTGGGGGGCTGCTTCTCAAAAGGGATGAGACAGCAGGTCCAAGGGAAGACACAGACGCTGTCTCGGGACTGGCAGGAGCAGGACGGGGCCCTCTGACACCGAGGAAGGAGGATCGGGGCCTTGCAGAGCCTGTGCCGCAACATGTCTGCAATCAAACCAAGGTGCACACATCTGAAATCCCAGCAAATGGGAGGCTGAGGTAGAAGAGTCACCATGAGTTCCAGACCAGTCTGGAACATACTGAATTCAAGGCCAGCTTGAAATATTTTTCGTTTCAAAAAAAAATTTTTTTTTAAGTTTTTAAAAGGTAAAAAGGACAAGGAGCAGGGGGTAGAAGGGCCATGACACTGAACTAGCACCCCTCAAAATGCCAGACCTGTCAGCCCACCTGGCACCTACCAGCACACTGGCACGTCCAGATGACCTGACAGCTCACCCATTGTGGTTCTCAAGGTCACATATGCCACCCCAGTGACCCCGTTCACCCACCCCATCTGGCACACTGCGATTCGCAATACACCCACACCGCAAGCTCCGGGCACTCCCCCAGAGCTTCAGTTTCCTAGTAATCCAGAAGGGCCTTATTTGCATTCTATTTGTATAAATTTGCTTCTTCAGTTCAAAAGAGACCCCACCTCTGAGCAGGTGAGATAAAATAAATTGTTTATTGTCCCTCCACGGCAATTGTATTCCAGTTTAAATTCAGCCTTCACGGGGTGTTGGGTGATTTTAACCAGAGGCCATGGACCGGCTGGACTACCAGGAACGTGGAAAACCGGTCTCTGCCGGGGCCAGGTCTGGGACAGATGGAGGGCCGCCTCCAAAGGCAGACCAGAGCGGGCCTGTGTCCTGGGCACGCCCAGAGTGAACAACCCAACCGTCCTGCGCTGCCCGTGGGGTGCTGGGACCAGTCACGGTGGCCCAGGCTGGAGGAGGCTGCGCTCCAGCTCGGCCTCCTAACTGATCACAGACACACTCTCAGGGCCCCGGCACAGAGGCTCCAGCTGGCTTTGAAGGTCCTTCCCGGCTCCAGGCTGTCACCAAGGCCTCTGCAGATGCTTTGGTCGTACAGTCTGGCAGGGAGATCCATTATCTTAACAGCTGGTCCCAGAACGGGAAGTGTCTCAGGGGAAAGAAAAGCCTTTGATGTACTGTTTGGGGGACCTGGACCCTGAGTGTGGGGTGCTGAGGCCGGGCAAGCACAGAAGGTCCCTGTGGAGAGGAGGCCAGGCGTCGTACCAGCCCCAGGAGGGAGGAGGGGCGAGGGGACCAGGACAGCTGCTGGATCAAGGTGGCCCACACCCAGCTATCAGAGCAGCTGAGAGGACCCCCCCACGCACTGTCACTTCCGGGACCCTGGACAAGGGCACATGGTGGCCCTGGAGTGACCCGCTGGAAGGCTGCCCGGGAAGTGTCGAGGACTCGCTCTGACACTAAGTCTCAGTGACAAACCAGGCCTTGGATAAGCTCAGTCCCCAGTTTACAGATGGGGACTAGGCTCTGCAAGGCTCCCAGTCTGCCCAGGATCACAGGACCGGAAGGGGACAGGGCTGGGGCGGTGCGACCAGACACAGGACGGGAGTTTCTGTGAACCGAAGTGACTCTGCCGGAGCCACCAGATTTCCTGTCGCTGGGACAGAGCCCCTAAAACCTCCACTTACAGGACAGGTTTATTCTGGCTCCTACTTTCAATCCACGGTCAGGCTACACCCTTCCAGGTCAAGCCCGCGGGGACCCAACCCTTCCGACTGGGCCCACCTCCCAACAGCACATTCAGCTCGGAACCCAGTAGCAGAACCCACAGACGAGTACAGCACCCTAGACCGCTCCTTCCCAAAGCCCCACGACTTCCGAGGGACACTGAAGATCTAAGTGTGACTGCTGTGGCCACCATGTATGCGGGCACCCCCCCATCTTTCCAGGCCCATCCTGGAAGTTCCAGCTGGGATACCTGTGTCAGCCAGGTGCCATCCAGTGGGAAGGGCACAGCGTGGCGCCGTCATTCTCCAAGGCTCCACACATGTCACACCAAGCTCGCGTCCCCCGGGGCACCCGCCACATTCCCTGCACGGCCCTCCGGATCCCTGGGGTCCCCCCATATGTGCTACGTCCATCCCACTGCTGCCCGCTGGGGTGATCCTCCTCGAGGGCAGGCACTGACTAGTGGAGACTCCTGGAGGCCCAGTCCAGCCCTGTGTGGCCAGTGGCTGACAGGGACCAGGGACAAAGCCCAGCTCACTGGCTTCAAGACGGCACTGCCAGTGCTTTCCCCTCCGCAGGGCTCCTCACCGCGGGCCGAATCTGGCCTCCTGGGATTTGCCTCCCAGTCCTCCCTCCGCAGGGAGCCTGGCTGAGGGGCTGCGGGCCTGGGGTCAGTTTCGCCCAGATTCCTAAAGAGGTCTCAGAAGAGTTACCCAGGAAATGACACAGGGAGCACTTGCCCGTCACTATTGTCCCTCGGGGCTATGACAGCCACACGAGTGCTTCCTCCCCTGCACTTCTGCATCGGTATCGGGGTCCCTCTAAGATGACCCCTCGGTGTCAGGAAGCAGGTGGTATGTGAAATGGGCGGAGGCGAGGCCCTGCCAGGTTGCATCTGTTCAAAGCCACTCTGGTCAGCATGGCAGGGGGGTCAGGGGACTGAAGGAAGAGGTGTGAGCACACGCTGTGACCTGCAGGTGCGCCCAGGCTGGCCCCAGAAGGGTGCGTGGCAGGAGGAGCTTTCCAAGTTCTGGAAGCACTCAGTGCAAAGGCCCTGCAGCAGGAGGGACACAGTACTTTGCATGCTACGCAAAGGCCAACGTAGACAGACGGGGTGGGGGGCAGCCAGGAAGACAGGAAGTCCACACAAGCCCACACTAAGACCTGGGTCATCATCGTAAAAGGGGTGCACAACACCGGAGGGGCTAACGCAAAAGCAGGGAGAGATCTGTGAGAGAACTGTGTTTTACAGGTTTGTTACTACCTAGGTGCAGACAGTGTTAGCATGAAATGGCTATTTGGTGACGTACAGCGCTTATCCCACCTACTATTGACCAAGAATTCAGGCAACTGAGACAAGAAATCATTGCCTGTAGCCAGAAGGAAGTTTGAAGAGATTTGGGCTATGCAGGGGTGGGGATGAGGGTCCCCGGGGGGACAGGGGAGCTGAGCCCTCTGGACCCCGGTAAACACACTGAAGACGGAGCTCTGGAAGTGACCAGTGCCCTTTGCCACCTGTTGGTCCTTCTCTGCAGAAGGTTTTCAGCAGGTGTGTCCAGTCCACCTCTAGGATGCTTATGGTGACTACATTATGGAAGATCCTGAATTCAGGGGGCATTTAGAGGTCTGTCTCCTTTCGGTTCCATAAGCAAGTGAAGATCTGAGGATAAACTGGAGGCTTTTTGAAACCGAAAGAGCTGCCTCTGGGGACGCGATGTACCCAGAGGGCCCCGCCTGTGTCACTTTCACCACCTGATGACTTGTACTGTTAAAATCATCACTGGTGGGCAACACTGGCTAGGGTCTCCGAGGCATCAAAGTCTGACTGAGCACCCAGCGCTCTGTGCCATCCCTGTGGGACATTAAAGCTCGTCCCTAAGTTCCTTAAATCCAAATTTTTCTGCCTTTGGGGCCGCTGCTGCTCACAGATCTCACGTTCTCCAGGATGCACCTACATCAGCGAGGTCTCCACAGTCCCTTTGTCCTCACCTGTCCTAATGGGTGCTTGGGTGTCTCACATCTTAGCAGGTGGTCAGCGCTGGCTCCCTCCACAGGGCTGTATGGTCCACCCCTCGCCCCCCACCCCATCCAGGCCCCAGGCACCATGAAGCCCACCCACAGAACAACTCACATTTGTCAAGAAATAATGAAAGCACTTTTTCCAACTTTAAATTAATCAAAACCAGTCAAGGGCTTCTGAGAAGCGTGAAAACCACCTACCATTTGAACTTGACAGCATTTTGGATAAAAGCTGAGGGGAAAAAATGGTCTCTTAACATAGATAAATGTTCCATAGTAGAGACGCAGGGTTCTTTTTTTTTTTTTTTTTTTAATGCTGCACATACTTCTTAAAGGGACCCCAGGCTAGAAACCACTACCGGACTTTCCCCTTGATCAGCAAGCCTGATGCCCTGGGGCACTGAAGTCATAAATACTGACTCTCAAATCCCATGCATAATGTTAATGATTGCCTGTGGATTCACCATGGTATGCACCCCAGCTTCAGCCAGGCTCCTGTCTCCACCTAAATGTCCTCCTGAGAGCTCAGCTCCACTAGCCTCTGCCCACCAAGAGCGGGGATCCCTAAGATCTGTGAGCCCAGGAACCCAAGGCAGGCAATGGAAGAATCACATCTGCTGTGTGTGCAACTTCCTCTAAAAAGAGAACAGTCGGGCCAGGGATGTAGCTCAGAGGCGCCATGCTTGCCTGGCAAGTGCAAGGTCCCATGTTCAATCCTTGGTATTAAAAAAGAGAGAGAGAGAAGTCATTTTTATTAGATATCATGAGCATGGATAAACAGTACACGTATGTATTTCTTAACAAATTTACAAAGACTGGAGTGAAACCCAAAACTTTTTTTTTTTTTTTTTTGAGACAGGGTCTTGCTTTGTAGATCAGGCTGGCTCTGAGTTCATTATGTAGCCCACACAAGCCCGGAACTCAGCAATCCTCCTGCCTCTGCCTCCCGAGTGCTGGGATGACAGGCATGAGCCACCACACCCGGCACTATGGTACGTGGTATTGATTGCTGGTGGGCGTGAGTCACCATGCCCAGCATTGTATGTGGTTACCGGGGATCGAACTCAGGACCTTGCGCTTGCGAGGCAGGCGCCAGAACCACTGAGCTAATCCTCCGGCCCCAAAACTTTTTTAAAAATTTTTTGTCTCTATTTTTTGAGATAGTCTTATTCTATAATTCAGGCTGGCCTTGAATCTACAGCAACCTTCCTGCCTCAGCCTCTTGAGTGATGAGATTACACACCTATACCACCATGCCCCGTTCTAAAGCGCTTTTTCATGAAGACCAGTGGAGAACACACATGATATAGAAGCCTTTGCTGAAATATTCTCTCCACCCCCTGGCTTCCCCTCTGTCCACTCCAGTCCCACTGTCCTGGGCTCCTTCCTTTCCTCCTTTCTTCCTTTCACCCTTCCTTCCTTCCTGCATGCCCTTCTCCCTCCTACCCTCCCTCGTTTTCTCTCCTTCTTTCCTCATTTTGGCAGTACTAGGGATTGAACCCAGGGCTGCTCTACCAATGAACTATACCCTTAGCCTATTTTCATTTATTTTGAGCTAAGATCTCATTAAGCTGCCCAGGCTGGCCTTCAACTTCCAATCCTCCTGCCTCTGCTTCTGGAGCAGATAGGGTTACAGACACACAACACCACACTCACACCCTGAGTATTTTTCTATACTCCACCTGCCTCAAGTCTCCACACTTGGGCTACAGCACATCGGACCTGGGGTTTGTTTCCCACCCTGGCTGCAGGGATACCATGCAGGTTCCCCCATCCCGTGTGCCTCTGCTCACCACACACACACACACGCTGTGCACGGACCCACCTTCAGCCACCAGAGCAATCGAGGCCTGTGCCTCTGGGCTCCGAATCTTCACAAGGAACTCTCTGTGGCAGGAGATGGGGTCACATGAGGGCACCATGATGCTGCCCGCAAACACTGAGCAACATTCTTCACATAATAGCTGCTCCAGGAGCCACCCCCTCCCTGCCATCCTGCAGGGCTTCCCCAAAATGCCACCACGCCACTGTTCTTTCCTTCAGCACCTCTGAGCAACAGCACTCCAGCCCCTACCGCCCACCCACCACAGAATTCTGAGAAAGTCCCTCTGTTTCCAGAAGCTTCCTTGGTGCCTATGGCTGGACGTCCTTCAGGACAGACTGCCAGGCAGGGCTGTGCTGTCCATTTCCAGAACTCTGGGCCCAAGGGGAGGTGGGCACCTTACCAGGGAGACATGCCAGCAGCCATGTGAAGAATATGTGTAAAGGGTGACAGGAAAAGATGCCACCCTCTCCCAGCCTTGCTGACCTGCCCCGTCCCACTCAGGGGCCTGTAGGAGTGAGGAGGCCACCAGTAGTCATAATGCCCGCCACGTGGCTCCGCTGCAGAGAGGCCAGGCCCAGGGGCGGCCACGCTCCATGCTCAGCCTCCACCCACACTCCCTGGCGAGGGGCTTTCATCACAGCCCGCAGCTCTCCTCACAGACCTCAGCCCCGAGCAGCCCGCTACACCCCCTCAGCGCTACATGCTGAGCCAATCCCCCACCATCTGTCTGGTTTCTGTCCTCTGGAAGCAGCATTTCTTCATTTGGGAGCATGACTAGGGTGTTCCTGTCAGACTCTGGGGTCCCAGGGCAGGAACTGGGGTGCGAGGTCTACACTCTCCTGGATACAGGCTCCGAGAACACAGGAGCGACCCCTCAGCCCTCTTACACCCCAGCTTGTCAGGTTACAAAAAGGCTGGGACCCTAGGGAGAGCTCTGCCCCGAGGAGCCAGAGGGAAACCGAGTCAGGCAGTGCCAGCTCTGACCCCACTGCCCGTCCTCCCTTCCCACCCTGCACAAATCAACCAAAACAAGATTCTTTAACGGTCTGAAACAATCGGGCTGGATTAAATAATACAAAGAGACCAAAACACCAAGGTGACAATGCATGGTCTTAATTGAAGCTTGGTTGAGGGGGAAAAAAAAAAACTAAAGAGACATTTGGGGACAGTATAGACAATTTTAATATATATTAAGTATTAGGGAACGTTAAGAAATTATTAATTTTGTTAGTTGTGATAACATTCTGGTGATTATGCAGGAGAATGTGTTTATTTTTTGGAGATGGGATCTCATACAGTTTACTTTAAATAGCTCTGTAGAAAAGATAACAGAGGAAGTGAACGTGGACCATGTTAGAGAATCCCGAGTAGGGAGGGGTGCGCAGCTGCTCCCCTAGGATTCTTGTCACCTTGCTATGTCTCTGAAGGTTTCCCAATAAAAGCTTAAACTAAAACCAACATCTGCAATGGAAGAAGGAAGTTACCAAGGATGCGTCCAGCCTTGGGGCGCCAGGAGCAAGCCCAGACCCGAGCTACTGAGTGTATTGAGGGCAGAGAGCTGGATTCGAGGCCAATCCAGCCCCACCTAGCTGCTTACTTTCTCTCTCTGAGTTTCTACTGCTTGTTACCTATATAAAGTGGAGATAGCAAAACCATCCTGGCCAGGCGCGGTGGAGTGCGCCTATAATCCCAGGACTCCAGGAGGCTGAGGCAGGAGGATCAGCCTGGGTTACACAGTGAAACTCTGTCTCACAGATAGATAGATAGATAGATAGATAGATAGATAGATAGATAGATAGATAGATAGACAGACAGACAGACAGACAGACAGACAGACAGACAGACAGACAGATAGAAACTATCATCATCAATAGTGAGGACTCTGAGGTCATAAACATACTGAAGTCCTCAGCCCTGGCAGGCCACCTATGGACATTTGCTCTCCGTGTCTTCACGCTGTTACTACCTAGGGACATGGCTGGTCCACTCTGAGACAGTGAGATTCAAGGTTTAAGGACGTCCAGGAAGACTGTCCTCTCACTAAGGAAACTGAAAGCCCCGCATGGGACCTGTGAAGGGACATGGGTGGCAACCTGAACACGGAAGGGAAAATCTGTAGCTGTGTCCACAGAACACTAGGGAAACTGAGCCCAGGAATGCCAGTCGGAGCTAAACAAAAACCACCCACAAAAGCTTGATTTCCCAAGGCCCAGGGGCCTTTTGCCCAGTTCAGGTGGAAACTACGAAATCAGCAAAGTCCAGCTCTGCTGGCAGCCCTGATGTCACCAGAAAACCCTGGATGCCAGCGGCTGACACAGCCGCTCCCGCTCACCGTCCATTGCCAGCTTGTGCTGGACCCTGTAGGCGACTCTTCCAGGTCCTGGCCTCTGCCGCTGGCCTTCGTTGGCCATTGGTGCCTGGAGCTCTGTGGTGTCAACAGCCCTGAGTGTTTACTGTTCTTTCTGGGGAAACAGACCACTCTGTCCACATTTCTTAGGATGAAAATCCCAAGCAGATCTATAAGACTTTTGATTCCTACATTCTCCAAAAAATAAATCACAAGGTTTACAGGAACATGGAAGAGAGTCTTTATTCTAACAGAGCCTGTGGTGCGGCACATGGGGTTGGTGCACAGGACGGAGCCCTCCTGGACTAAAACCTGAGAAGTTTCTGGAGAGCGCTCACTAAATAGCAGCCGCAGGACCGTTTCAGGAAGGGCAAGAAAGCTCGCTATGAATGTTGGGAATGCAAATAAGGGGTTCAGACCCCTCCTCCCTGATCCAGGCTGCTCCAGGTGACCTCTCTCTTCCCCCTAAGGTGGCAACACTGGCCAACATGGCGGGAGTGAGGGAGGGCGCGTGCTGCCTGTCTGGCTGCATTCACGCTGGAGTGGAGAATGATGCTTTGAGAGCCAGAAAAGACACCACTGGATGGACGTGGAGGACCCTGAAGCCAACTGCCCCAGTCCATTAGGGTGCAGAGGTGCAAAGGGAAGTGAGGAGGAGGAGGAGCGGATGCTGCTGGCCAAGCCGCATCACACCTCTAGCTCGCAGGGGGAAAATGAGGAGTCAGGGCCTCCTTATAAGCCCCAGAAGGGTCAGAAACAAAGCAATTAAACATCAACCGTGCGCCACTCTGGCCAAAGGCCAACAGGAAGCCCAGACTTCTCTGTCCTTACAGACTCGTCAGCACCTCAGTGGTCCCAGGGGGTATAGCCCAGGTGGCCAAGAAGAGAGCTAGGACTTTCGCTCCCTCCACCCAGGGACAAATGGTCCCCCTGGTGCCGGCAGGGACCACGTGGAGGGGCAGGAACAAGTAGCCACCCACATCCCCGGGTGACAACAGAGGCCACGAGGGGAACTTGAGCTCTTCCTCTCCACACCAGTAACAAGGCTGGGCTCCCTCCCCAGCCAGAAGGTTGTCAGAGAAAGCCAATTAACAATGATGTGTAATTAAGAACTAAAGTCTCTGGGGCGGAGGGTTAGCTCAGTGGTTCCAGTGCCTGCCTCACAAGCGCAAGGTCCTGAGTTCGATCCCTGGAAACCACATATAATGCTGGGTGTGGAGACACACCCACCAACAATCAACACCGCATACCACAATGCCAGACGTGGTGGCTCACGCCTGTAATCCCAGCACTCGGGAGGGCCAAGACGGGATTGCTGAGTTCGCGGTGGCTTGCCTGGGCACCATAGTGAGCTCAGGGCCAGCCTGAACTACAAAGCGAGACCCTGTCTCAAAAAGGAAAAGAAAAAAAGAACTAAAGTCTCATAACAACATGAAAACATCCACATGACAAATGAAAATTGCTCCTCTCAAAGTCCATGAAAAAGGACAGTCAGTGGATGCCCAGTCCAAAATGGCAGAGATGTTAGAAAGTTCTGACAAGGACATCAAAGTAAAAGTTATTAAAAATGTCTCTACGCAATTACAAACATGCTTAAAACAAATGAAGGAGGAGTCTCAGCAGAGAACTAGAAGGCAGAGAACAAAATGGAAATTTTAGAATTAAAAAACAAGATAGGTATGGTGGCGCACACTGTAATCCCAGCACTAGGGAAGCTGAGGTGGAAGGATCACTGCCAGTTAAAGGCCAGGCTACATAGGGAGACTTTGTTTTAAAAAAATACAGTTGAGAAACATAATTTTTTTAAAAAGCTCAGTAGGTAAAATCAACGGCAGAAAAGAGGACTGGAAATGAAACAATAAAAATTAGCCAACAACCGACAGAACACAGGCTTCACAGAGTCTTGGGGGCCTAGGACTGTAACAAAAGAAAGGTCGTCAGGAAGGAAGGAGAAAGATGAAAGACAGGAAAAGAAAGAAAACAGAACGGAAAAAGAACTCAAAGAAATAATGAATGAAAATTGCCAATTTGGCATGTAAGATACATCTACAGATTGAAGAGCAAACTCTCAACAAGATAAGCACACACACACACAAAAAATCCACCCTAAGCCATAATACAAGGAAATTTCTAAAAACTAAAGACAAAGACAAAATCTCGTCGGCAGCCAGAAGTCATTTTTTAAAAAAGAATTATATAGAAATTGTGGAGTTGAACAGGATAATAACGAAGGAGCAGAAGTAAGTAGGGCTCAGTGGTAGATGGCGTGCTGAACACACAGGAGACCCTGGGTTTGATCCTAGGCACACACAAAAAAATACAACAAAGGCAGTAAAAAATTCACTAGAGGGGCTGAGCAGCCAGAAAAAGGATCAGTGGACCCGAAGATGGTTCATTTGAGATTCTTGATTCTGAACGGAGCAGCAACAAATGACTGAAGAATGAAAGAGATAGTAAGTAATACACCATGAAACTCGCTGATATGTGCACAGTAGGAGTCACTGGAAATAGAAAAAGTAGAGGAACACAGAAATGATAGCTGAAAACTCCCAAATTTAATGAAAACTAATCTACACATCAAACAGACTCCCAGTACGAGGCCCTCAAACAAATCCACACCTAGACACATCATGATCCAAGCACTGCATGACAAAGACCAAGACAGCTTTGAAAGGAGCAGGAGAAGAAACTAGCATATACCCTTAACCTCTCAGCACTCTGGGAGGCTGAAGCAGGAGGGTCACAAGTTCAAGCCTAGCCTGGGCAACTTAGTGACTTAGCAAGACTGTCTCAAAAAATAAAAAGGGCTAGGGACATAGTTCAGGGCAAGGCCCTGGGTTCAACCTCAGTATTGAGTGGGAGAAAAGGTGAAGGTATGAGGCAGGGAGAGAGAAAAGGAGAGGAATAGGAGGTAGGGAAAAAGGAATAGGAGAAAGGAAGGAGAGGGAGAGGGAGAGGGAGCAAGTTGTTTGGGTTTTTTTGACCCAAGGTCTCACTATGTATTTGAGGCTGGCCTCAAACTCACAGCAATCTCCTGCCTCAGCCTCCCAAGTAGAGGCATGAGCCACCATGCCCGGCTGAAAGAGAGAATTTAAAACATAAGAAGGAACCTCCTTGAGATTAACAGCTATTTCTCATCTGAAACTGTGGAGGCCAGTAGGGAGTGGGATGATATATTCAAAGTACTAAAAGGAAAAAATATTGTCAAACTAAAACTCTATACTCAGCAAAACTGTCCTTCAAAAATTAAGAAACTAAGAAATTTATGATAAACAAAAACTGAGATAACCCACCACTACCAAAATGCCCTATAAGAAATACTGAATGAGTTTTTTTTCAAGTTGAAACGACAGAGCACTAGGGTATTTTGAATCCACAAAAAGAAGTAGAGAATGTTACTAAATGTAGCTACGTGGGTAAATATGAAAGACTATATCTATTTTTGCTGGACTTCTATTTGATCTAAAAGACAACTACATAAATCAACAATTATAAATCTATGTGGACAAGGATTTGGCACATAAAATATAATTTATCTGACAAATAGCACAAAAATAGAGGCAATAGAACCATATAGAAACAAAATCTTTGTACACAGCAAAATTAAACTATATTAAACACACGTAAGGGAAATATTTAAGTGAGGAAAGTTAAATAGATATAAAAGGAAGAAAAGTTTCCAGATTTCACTCAAACTGATAAGATAATG
This sequence comes from Thryonomys swinderianus, assembly GCA_004025085.1. Taxonomy (NCBI): domain Eukaryota; kingdom Metazoa; phylum Chordata; class Mammalia; order Rodentia; family Thryonomyidae; genus Thryonomys; species Thryonomys swinderianus. Next base: position 42,006 of record PVIC010003572.1, on the reverse strand, counting down.
ACAGCAGAAAACTGTAATGATGGGTTATCTAAAGATATGCTCAAAAGCGCTACACATAAAATGAAATTCAAAAAATGTTTAACTTCAAAGAGGGAATAAAAAGAAAACAAAAGAAGAACAAGAAAAATAAGATAAAATGATAGATTTAGGACCTAACATATAAAGAATTACATTAAATGTAAATGGTCTAAATTTAAAAAGAGATTTAAGAAAAGAGGAGAGAGCCGGGCGTGGTGGCTCACGCCTGTAATCCCAGCACTCGGGGGGCAGAGACAGGAGGATTGCTGAGTTCGCGGCAGCTTGCCTGGGCACCATAGAGAGCTCAGGGCCAGCCTGAACTACAAAGCGAGACTCTGTCTCAAAAAAAAAAAAAAAAGAGGAGAGAGAGGAACAAATACAAAAAACAACACCAAATGCTGACAAGGATGTGAAGAAACTGCCTAATTTGGACATTGCTGGTAGGAATGTAAGAGTGTGGGGCTGCTCTGAAAATCACTCTGGCAGTCTATCCAAAAACTAAACATAGGATTCAGGGAGAATCTTGCACTTGTGAACATTTATTTGTCCTTAGAAAAATAAAGACTTAGATTTACACAAAAACTCCTTCAGGAGTGTGGGACCAGCTGTGTTTGTGAGAGATAACAATCCAAATCAGAAGGGACTCAAACCCCTCAGGGTCTGGACAGTTCAAACAGGCAGTGGTAGCTCCACACCACCGAATCTTACTGAGCACAGAAGAGGAGCCAAGTTCGGAGAAGTACGGCATCCAGAATAAACCGGATTCCGTTACATAAATTAATGCTCTTAAGACGGTAAGATTATGCAAATGGAGAACAGATTAGTGCTTGTGGGGGTCCAGAAAGGGGTGAGGATTGGGAGGATGGAATATGGCTACAGGGGAAGCAACAGTGACGTACTAGGGTGACAGAAATGTCCCAGAGAGGAGCTGGCTGCACCCCACAGAGACACAAGTTTAAATGGCAGAGAGTCTAAAGCTCATGTGATTTTCTCTAAGGGAAACTGAGGCCCAGAAAGACAGCTTCCTCCCCCAAGGCTCCCAGCCAGACCAGGCCTGGTGTTCCCGCCACAGCACGAACCCCTCTTCTCCCAATCACATCGGAAAAAAATGTTCCCTCTGTGCCTCCTCAATCGGTCCTTGCACCCAATGCCTCCTCCAGGACCATTTGTTGCTGGAGGAAGTGGATTTGAACTCAGGACAAAGGGAAAGGGCCATTCAGGGATGACTGTAGGGGTGCACTATGACATCTGCTGCTTCTTCCCACTACCAGGTCTGGACCCCATTGTCCTCCAAGGTGAGCAGCTAAATGCCTCCATTCTAGAAATAAGAAAAAAAAAAAAAAGGCTAGGGATTTGGCTCAAGTGGTATTGTGCCTACCTTGCAAGCACAAGGGCCCAAGTTCAATCCCCGGTACCACCAAAAAAAAAAAAAGAAAGGTATAGAAATAAGAAGAGATGGGAGGCCAGGAATGCAGCTTGGGAGTAACGTGCTTGGCTTGCATGTGCAAGGCCCTGGGTTCATTCCTAGCAGGGCAAAAAAAAAAAAAAGAGAGAGAGCAGAACACAGTGACTCAGCTACAATCCTGGCGTTAGGGAGGCTGAGGCAGGAGGACAGGAAGATCGTCCCAAATTGCAGCCCACTCTGAGCAATTAAGCAAGATCCTATCTCCAATAAAGAGCTGGCGGTTTTGCTGAGCGGGGAGACCCTGGCTTCAGTGTCCCCAGCACAGCAGAAAAAGCAAGTGTGAGCCTCAGGCCCCAGTCCAGGTTCTCTCCAGCAACCTCAGGAGCCCCTTGTCCACTGCCACTGTCCGCACTACACACACCCACGCGCACGCGCACACACACACACGTACACACGCACGCGCGCGCGAAGTCCTTCTGATTTCTGTTCCTGCGCCAAGCTCTGTCCCCAGAAGGGAATGAGCCTTTGTGAGCCACACTACAGAAGCCAAGGACCCCCCAGCCAGCCAGCGTGGTATCCCCAGGAGGAAGGTAGAAACCAGACCCCTCAGACTCTCCCAGCCACTGCCAAGGGGTCTGGCTTCCCGAGGGTCAGAGCCCCAGCTCCTGGCCCTCAGGACCCACTCAGCGCCTCCATGGGCTGAAACCCCAGAGGAAGTGGGGAGCCCAGGGGAGGCAGGGCTCGTGGGCAGACACTGTCCCCCAGATGCAGGATCAGAAGCCCTCTGCAGAGCTCACCCCCGGAGGCTTGGCCACGCGTCCCCAGCCCACGCTCCCCTCCTTCGCAGGCCCCCATCCTCTCCTGCACCACAGAGGTTAGCAAAGAACTTCCATCTCAGGGCCCGGGAGCCCCTCAGGGGCAGCAGCAACGCGGGCCCAAGGGAAAGAAGAAAGGCCACCCCAGCCCGCACTCTCTGAGGCCTGGCTCGCCCTGGCTTCCTCTCTGCTCATCTCAGCTATGGGGTGACAAGGAAGCTTCCTGTGTCATCTCTGTCCCCACACGTGGCCTGCACCGTGTGCTTCTTGTGGCCTTCACCACACACCGTGCATGCCAGTCTACGGAAGAAGGCAGAGCGGAGACTTGGGCCAGGAGCCAGCCCTGTGGCTGTGTCACCGCTGGGGCTGCTTTGGTTCCCCAACGCCTAATTCTGATTGGTCAGCGCCATGACGTACTGCCAACCCTAGGTAGGGCACCCTCAGGACCCACGTGGCTCAGAGGAAGCAGCCTCGAGGCCTCCTCTGGGTGTGTTCAACATGCCGAGAGGTCAGCCCACGTCCCTCCCCACCTGGATTACTACTGCACACCCACAGCTCTGGCCTCTGAACCGGGTCAGTCGCAAAGACTCACAAAAACCATCGGGATTCCACCAAAAGCATTTCCAGGGGCAGAAGCTCCCAAGGGCTCTGCGCTGCTGGGGAGACAGGACCACCCGTGCCCTGGAAGGGTGAGGAGGGTGGAGACCAGAGAGTATGGGGGCCAGGGAGGGCAGAGCTGAGGTGCACAGCCCCCTGCTCCCACCCCCTCTGGCCCCATGGGGGCCTCCTGCTGGCCAAACCCAACCCACCATGGAGGCGGAACACGAGTGACCTATTCCAGGTCAGGAAGGGACAATCAGAGACGCAGTGGGAACAAAGAGCTCTGGTCACACACAGCCACAGTGAGGCAGGGGAGGGCACAGGCTGCAAGGGAGGGAAGGGTCTTCTCCCAGCAGCACCAAACTTCAGCCCACAGCATGCCGGGCAGGGCAGGGAAGCCTTGGCTCTGCCTGGAGCCCTGGACTAAGGGGAACTCCCCCTCCCACACCCACCTCACAGGAGCCACAGCCTCCCAGCCCCCACTGCCAGATCCCAGCCTGGTCTCCACGGCGCAGGGCCTGTCCCTTGAGGCTAGCTGGGCGGAGGCCCTGAGGCCAGAGCCAGCACGAAGTGCACACAGCCAGGGACTCGCTGCAGCCTGCATGGGTCTCAGCGGAGCTCTGCCAACCACAGCACACAGAAAGGGTCCAGAGTCAGATGCGGTGGTTACACACCTGTAATCGCAGCATTCAAGAGGCTGAGGCAGGATCGTGGCAAATCAGAGGACAGCCTGGGTTGTAGAGTGAGTTCAAGGTCAGCCTGAACTACATCGCAGGACTATGTATGTGGCACACAACCAAAAGAGAGAGGGGGAGAAGAGAAGACAAAGAAGGGGTTTGGAGAGGGGGGAGAAAAGAGCTGCCTTCACCGCGTGCCAGCTTCCCGGGCTGCAAGTGTGCTGGGGAACTTTGCAGAGACACTGTCGCCAAAGCAAGGGCAGAAAGGTCAGGTTCTAGAGCACACCCCGCCTGGGGATGCCACCCACCATTAGCTGAGACGTGAAACTTAGAACCAAACGTACCACCTCCACTTACCCCACCCTCTGACCCCTCTTCACGAATAAAAGAAAGGAAAGCAGACAACTAAGATACTTAAGATCACCACTCATTAAAGCTGAAAGGGGTCCCCGCAGTGAGGCCAGGGCTTGCATTTATGGATGAAGAAGCCCCGAGAGAGGACGCACTGTGTCCAAGGTCCCATCGGAGGACGGCGGTCACACTGGTGTGTGAACCCCTCACATCTCCAGATCCTGAGCTCCTACTGTGCGCAGGGGGTGCGACCAGACATCAGCTGCCTGTCCCTCGCGGAGCTGGCCTTCTGGAGTGATATGGCGCGGAGAGCCCTGTCCAATGGAGAAGCTGCTCTAGGTGCCACTGTCTGGCTGCGGAGCACTTGATCAACGAGCAGCAACCCAGATGACTGCACCCCGGCTCCACGAGCTTGCAGCTCTGGTGTTTGGGGCATGGGCATTTAAGCTCGTTACGGCTTCTCGCTGGGCTGACCCTCTTATCATTATAAATCGTCCTTCTCTGTCCCAGGCAATTTTCTTTGCTCCAGTGTCCACTTTTATCTAACAGTGATAGAGCCAGGCCTGCTTTCTGCTGATTAATGTTTTCATGATACACCCTTTTCCATTCAGGAACTGAATCTTTAATTAATTATATAATTTACATAACCACATGGAGCCAGTGGCTACAATGTTGAACAGTGCCAGTTCAGAAAATTCAGCTCAGGAAGCTCTGTCTTCACTCTGCCAAGAGCAGACCAGACCGGCTGCTCCATCCGGGGAAATACAGCGAGGATCAGCTTCTGGGACTACAACAAAACACCCGAGGCAATCAACTTCCAAAGAGAAAAGGTTTGCCTAGTTCACAGTTCTGGAGGTGCCAGTCCCAGACCTTCTGTCCCTGTCACACTGGGCCCCTGGTAAGGGTGGCATATCCCAGCAGAACTGTAGGACTGTGGGCCACAGTAAACCCATACTCCGTGAGGCATTTTCTTAGCAAATAATAATATAGGAGCTGACTCAATTCATGCAGAGCTGCATAGATCACATCAGAAAATGACTGATGGTCTTGATGCAGAAATTGCATCTATCATACACAGAGAGAGAAGACAGGCTGGATCCACCGTCCCCTTCAAGGGCAGACCCCAGAGCGAGTAAAGATTTCCCACCAGGCCCCTCCCAACAGCATCACCCTGGGGACCTCTGAGCGCCGCTCATCCCACCAAAAGCACGGCTCTATGAACTTCCAGGGGCCCAAGATGGCGCAAACAGCCCCAACCCTCTCCCTTCCTAGAGCCGCAGAAGCCGCTGGATGAGTCCAGGGCAGAGGGCCAGCTTCGCGGCCGGCCTCCCCACTCCGCTCTGGAGGCCGAAGGGGCCTGAGACTGCGGGAAGCGACCCTGCTGACGGACTGGCCCAGGAGGGACACGGGAGGCTGGGCAGCTGTGGTCACAGGCAGGTAAAGCGATGCGCAGGCTGAGCCCACTCGCTCCGCTCCCTCACTACAGTGTGTGTGTGTGTGTGTGTGTTCATTCTCTGCCCCACCCCAAGACTGGCATCTCCTGCAGGTGCCAATGCCATGCCATCCTTGCCATACTAGGACACACACAGGGGGTCCCTTCCTCCCAGAACAAAACTGTGCCCAAGGCCAAGCTCAGAGTCGATGTGCAGAAGGAAGCTGGAGAGGAGAGAAGGGGACGGGAGGATGGGACAGCAGAGAGGAGAAGAGCAGGAAGCAAAGGTCAGCAGCGCTACCTGGTCAGCGTGAAGACCAGGGAGCAGGAGGGCGGAGGGCACAGAAGCCACAGCAGAGACAGGCCCACTGTCCTTATCACTAACTTCCGGTTATAACGCTCCCCACGCGCTCCTATGTGCCCCCTACAGCCCTTCATATCGAGACCAAGGAGCTTTCCACATGCAATAACATAAGCTTATAATCCTGGCACTCTGGGAGGCTGAGACAGGAGGATTAGAAATTTGAGCTCAGCCTAGGCAATTTAGTGACTTCCCAAGGCTTTGTCCCAAAATAAAAAATAAAAAGAGCTGGAGAAGTAACTTAGCATCAAGGCCCGAGGTTCAATCCCCAGAACCACCAAAAGAAAAAAGACCAGGGGCCAGAGATTTAGCTCAGTGGTTTCCAGTGCCAGCCTCGCAAGCGCAAGGTCCTGAGTTCAATCCCGGTAACCACATACAATGCTGGGTATGGTGATTCACGCCCACCAACAATCAATACCACATACCACAGTGCCAGGCGTGGTGGCTCACGTTTGTAATCCCAGCACTCGGGAGGCAGAGGGAGGAGGATTGCTGAGTTCCAGGTTTGCCTGGGCTACATACATAGTGAGATGAGGGCCAGCCTGAACTACAAAGCGAGACCCTGTCTCAAAAAAAAAGACCAAACTGCTTACCCTGAATATTTTATCTCCATTCATTTTGACTTTTTTTTTTTGAGACAGGGTCTCACTTTGTAGTTCAGGCTGGCCCTGAGCTCACTATGTAGCCCAGGCAAGCCTCAAACTCAGCAATCCTACTGTCTCTGCCTCCTAAATGCTGGGATTACCAGTTTGAGCCACCACACCCTGCACTGTAGTATGTAGTACTGATTGCTGGTGGGCGTGAGTCACCACACCTGGTATTGTTGAATGTGGTTACTGGGGATCAAACCAGGGACCCTGTGCTTGCTAGGCAGGTACTGGAACCACTGAGCCAAATCCCTGGTCCTCAATTTGACTTTTTTTTTTTTTTTTGAGACAGGGTCTTGCTTTGTAGTTCAGGCTGGCCTTGAGCTCTCTATGTAGCCCAGACAAGCCTCAAACTCAGGAATCCTCCTGCCTCTGCCTCCCAAATGCTGGGATTACAGACTTGAGCCACCATACCTGGCACAGTGATATATGGCACTGATTGCTGGTGGGCATGAGTCACCACCAATGCCTGGCATTGCTGAATGTGGTTACTGGGGATTGAACCAGGGACCTTGCCCTTACTAGACAGGTGCTGGAATCACTGAGCTAAGTCTCCAGCCCTCATTTTGACTTTCTATAAGTGACTTTTTTCCCAGTACTGGGAATCGAACTCAGGACATTGCACTTGCCAGAAAGGCACGGCGTCACTGAGCTATAACCCCAGCCCACACTTTGACTTTTTAATCTGCTTGTCTATCAGTTACATCCCAGCATCTTTCTTCTCCCACCCGTCACTCTATGTCCTCATGATGGTCTCTTCCTGGGAGTCCAGTGCGGGGTGCACAGAGCAGGAGTGGGACAGGATGTGGCCCGGAGGAGACCCTGAGCCCTGGGTGCCTGCAAGGGCCTGAGCACCTCTCCACTTTCACTGACACAATGCACTTCATTTTCTTACCAAATAAACTGTCACAATCATACAGGCACTGATTCAGTTCAGGCTGACTGCATAGATCACACCAGAAAATGACTGATGGTTGTGGTGTAGAAATTTCATTTATCATGCCGGCAAATCAAGTGTGAAGAGACACTCAGGATGGAGCTTTTGTCAGCACCAGAGTGGAGCTGACCCGGTCCCCCCACCAAGGACGAGTCAGCGCTGGTGCAGGGTGGCAGGGCGGGCTGGGGGGAACCTGGGGCGGCCCCACAGCAGCCGTCCTGGCAGATTGTTCCCATCATTTCCTGGTTTAGTGGGAGAGACACATCTTTGAACTCCAGAGAGACACTTTGAAAATGATTCTCTACCCAGGCTCTCCCAACCCTGCCTGAGATGAATTAAAGGGAATTATGCACATAAACCCGACGGATCAAGGGGACACTGGCTCTCCTTCAACCGCCTGTGAGCTGATTAGACGGAGGAGCTCACAGCGGAGCAGGCGCTCAGGCTGACAAAACAAAATAAAATAAATCTGTGATGCAGAGATGGACGGCTTCTGTCAGCAAATCTTTCCACGGCTCAATCCAAACTAGAGTTCCCACGGGTACAGAGGGCAAAGGTGGGAACTCCTGGCCACCGCAGCCCGAGGGGTCTTGTGAGGAGGACCTCGGGCCCTGTTTAGAACTCTGCACCAGGGCCGGAGGGTTAGCTCAGTGGTTCCAGCGCCTGCCTCGCAAGTGCAAGGTCCTGAGTTCGATCCCCGGTAACCACATATAATGCTGCGTGTGGAGACACGCCCACCGACAATCAACACCGCAATCCACAATGCCGGACGTGGTGGCTCACGCCTGTCATCCCAGCACTCCGGAGGCAGGGACAGGAGGATTGCTGAGTTCGCGGCGGCTTGCCTGGGCACCATAGTGAGCTCAGGGCCAGCCTGAACTACAAAGTGAGACCCTGTCTCAAAAAGCAAAAAAAAAAAAAAAAGAACTCTGCACCAGCCAGGGGGCTGTGCACATGACTGGCACACATCCCAGGGGCCAGTTTCAGATGTAAGGGCCACCCTGCCGCCCCCAGAAGGAGGTGACATTCTGAGTCCCTTGGGTACCCTGGAGCTACCCTAGGCCAGAGGTATCACTGAGCTCTGGGTCACACCTCAACAGGGAGCCACCTCAGGTGCCTGCCCAGTTGGTCTCAGGGAGGCGCTTCTGAGGGCCTGGCTGGCACCCTTGCCTGGAGGGAGGCTGGTTCTTCACTGGCTCAAAGGCTGAGGCCTTTCCCAATGGCTGGTCTTGAGGCCTTCACCCCCACACATGTGGGCACAACAGGGGCTCCCTAACTATCTCCCGCCATGACATCAGGCTGCTCCTCAGGGACCCCAGCATAGGGCCAGGAGGGGACCCTGGCCAGGCCCATGGGCCAGGCAGACAGGTACCCCTTGGTCTCCCTAGCAGGCAGCCTGGCTCTCTGGTCTCAGGAAGAGGGGAGGCCCAGGGAGGGGAGGTGACTTGGCTCAGGGAGAGGCCCAGCCTGGATAGGGACACAGGGGACCAGGCCCCTAACGAGGGGTGTTTAGTCAGCATATGCAATGCCGCTGCAGCCTCTACCTGGCTGCTAACTCCTGGCCCTCCCAGGCACAGGGCTTATGATCTGAGGGAAGTACAGGCTGACTGTGTCCTCCGATCTCAGTCCCTTCTGGAGCCAGCGGGCACGGGTGCTCTCCTCACAAGTCCCTGCGCCTCGTACAGAGGTTTCCGCTCAGGGGAGCCACACAGAGCAGAGGCTCTAAAGGTACAAGTCGGGTATCCAGGGGCCGCAGGAGATGAGGCGACAGAGAATACCTGTCCCAATCTGGCCCCTCATTTCAGACCTAAGGGGACCCAGAGGAGGTTCCTCCGTCCACACAGCAAGGCCCTGGCTCAGCTGCCCCCGAGGACTCGGGCCCCTTGACACCATTTGTCCCAAGAACCTTCCAAAAATGTGAGATGGAGGCTTGGGGGCCCAACGGAGGAGAAAGGTCTCATCCTGGCCCCCACACACTCAGTGTTATTTTGCAGGGAACTCAGTGCCCTTTTGCTGCAAACACCCTGCGGGAGGACACAGCCCACTCGCACCTCTCTCAGAAGGGGCTGATGTGTGATGAGATGGACGGGAGTCTCTTCCGATGACGGAGATGCCTTTCTCACCCCAGTGGGCTGTAAGGGTGTAATAGGTGTAACACACACCTATGTTCCCAAGAGTGAAAAATGGGGAAATCACCCAGCGTTCACAGAGATCTGGTGAATCCCTAAAGGAAAATACACTGCAAGGAAACAACAAAAGCTGACTGAAGAGCTGCCTTTTTTTTTTTTTTTTTTTTTTGAGACAGGGTCTCACTTTGCAGTTCAGGCTGGCCCTGAGCTCACCACGTAGTCCAGGCAAGCCTGGAACTCAGCAATCCTCCTGCCTCTGCCTCCTGAGCGCTGGGACTACAGGCATGAGTCACCACGCCCAGCACTGTATGAAGTTACCGGGATCGAACTCAGGGCCTTGTGCTTGTGAGGCAGGCGCTGGAACCACTGAGCTAAATCTCTGGCCCAGAGCTGCCATTTTTTAAGGCATTTGGTTCAACTTGGCTAAAAGCCCGCTCCTCTTAGAGCCACCATGATGGTGTGGACACCGCCGGCTTGCACACCCCGGGTCAAGGGCCCCCAGTAGTTGCAGCGCTCCAGAAGCCAAGGAGGAGGGGCCCTGGCTGTCCATTACAACAGACTCCTAGGACCCCTGCCTGGTGGCCATGGGGTGGGCAGGGGCTCCCACTTCCAAAGAGTAGAACTTTTCAGTCTGACTCTTTTGCCTGGCTGCCTGCCCCCGCCCCCAGCAGCTTTAGGAGAGGTGATGGGGGGAAGCCAGGCCCATTTTGCTACCAACTAGCCTCAGTTCCCTCCTTTTCAAAATGCGGAGGTCCTGCTGACCACCCGCAGTGTAAATTCAGACCCCTCCCTCATCTTCTAACCGGGGCTCGAACTCAGGTCCTTACGCTTGCGAGGCAGGCGCCGGAACCACTGAGCTAACTCTCCGGCCCTCCCTCATCTTCTTTGAGTTCCAGCTTCCCCAGCAAAAAATTATCTAAAGTGTTTGTTTAACCCACACTGAAGCTTTAAAAAAAAAAAGTCATGCCTGTAATTCCATCACTCCAGGAGGCTGAAGCAGGAAAATCTCAAATTCAAGCCAAACCTGGGCAATTTGGTGACTTAGACATTGTTTTTAAAAACAAATTTTTTAATGTTTTAAAGTACTGAAGGGCTAGGCTATATAGCTCTGTGGTAAAGCATTCGTTTGGCATATGCAAGACCTGGCATTCAATCCTCAACACCTCCCCCAAAAAAATGATCAGAGAGGAAGGATAGCCTTTTCAACAAATAGTATCGGAATGACTGGATATCCAGAGGCAAACAAGGTAGGTAACATTGACCTAATCTTTTTCTGCGTATAGAGACAGAAGTAAAAACAGACAGATATACAAATATAGAGATATAGAAATAGATTGGAAATTCACAACGGATACACTTACCTTTTAGAAGAAAGCAATAGAAAATCTCTTAAGGCCAAGGAGTTCTTAGATATGACACCAAAATACAACCAATAAAAGAAAAATATCAATAAATTACACCACATGAAAAAAGACACTGTTAAGAGAATAAAAAGATCTGCAGCAGAGTAGGGGAAAATATTTGCAAATCGCGTAGCCAGTGAAGGACTTCTATCCAGGCCTTAGAAAGAGCTCTCTAAACCCAACAGGAAGCCATCAACGATTCAATTTAAAATACTCAAACTGACACTTCACCAAACAAACACACAGATGGAAAGAAAGCCCATGAAAACCACTGACATCATCAACCACTGGAGAACTGTCTCAGGCAGAATCTCACAGCAGAAAAACTGAAAATCGCGGCTGGACAGCGCTGGCCTAGCATGTGTGAGGCCCTGTGGTCTATCCCAGGGCTACAAAAGAAAAATGAAAAAAGAATGATGCTAAAACAGCTTAGAAAAAGAAAATAGTGACAACCCCAAGTGCTGGTGGGGAGGATGTGGGGAAATAGAAACCCTCAGACTGTGCTGATGGAGATGTAACACGGTACAGGAGTTCCAGAAAAGTCTGGCACTTTCTAGAAATCTGAGTATCTGTCTTCTAAGGTATGGTCCATGGAGTGCACTCAGACATTTATCCCGAAAGAAAACACACATTCACTGTAAGACCTGCCCGGGAAAAGTACAGCAGCGTTATATCCATGACAGCCCCAACCTGGAAGCCACACTGCTGTCCTTCCAGAGCGGATTGTCGGACATGCTATGCTGTGTCTGCACCATCTCTATTAGGCTAAATCGTGTCTCCCAAACCCATGTGCATCTAGAACCTCTGGATGTGACCATCTTTGGATATAAGGTCACTGCAGATGGAGCCAGTTAACTGAGTTAGGTGGACCTGATGACTCCTTGATGGTGACCACGTGAGAAGGCCACATAACAGCTACATGAAGACCACATGACAGCAGTGGCAGGGACTAGAATGCTGTCCCCACAGCCCAAGGAACACCATGGGCTGCTGGCCAGCACCAGGAACCAAGGAGAAGAAGGGAAATTGCTTGTCCTGCTCATACTTTCATTTCAGCCTCCAGAACTGTGGCAGATCAAATTCCAGCTATTTGAAGCCACCCTGTTTGTGGCACTTTGTTATGGCATCTCAAAGAAAACAACACACACTTGAGTACTACTCAGAAACACAAAGGAGCAGCCAGACACACACAGACACAGCAGGATGGCTGGCCAGAGAAAACCGTTGATCTTCGGAGGGGCGGCTGTCTGAGCTCATTTTTGTGACATTCTGGAAATGAAAAAGTTACACAAAGAACAGTGGTCCTGCAGCTGCTGGGGGAAAAGGGGCTGGGGGTGACCATAAATTGGTTTTTTTCTGATAGTGACACAAATCTATACCAATAAAATTCATGGAGATGTACAGCCCTAAAAGGGCGTGTCAGATCAGCAGGTGGTGAACAGCATGGTGCCAGTGTCCCGGTTTAGATCACTAAGTTCCAGTCATGGAAGGTATGAACACTAGGGAAAAGTGACTGGCACCTGAGAACTCCTGGCTATTTTTCTCTACTGTATGAGTCTAAAATCACAAGGTCCCTCAGGGTCCACAGGGAATCGATTCCAGGATAACGGATACCGAATGCTGCAACAGCCTCAAAGCCCTCCCATGAAACTACAGGCTGGCTGGATATAACCTGGGGGTGACTGGGGACAGATCCCACCCACTCCCTCATTCATTTACTCTTTTGTTTTTTGTTTTTGTTTTTGTTTTTTTTGAGACAGGGTCTCGCTTTGTAGTTCAGGCTGGCCCTGAGCTCACCCTGTAGCCCAGGCAAGCCTCGAACTCAGCAATCCTCCTGCCTCTGCCTCCCGAGTGCTGGGACTGCAGGCGTGAGCCACCACGCCCGGCTCATTCACTCATTTTTATCAAGGACGCTGTACCACTGACCTATACCCCAGGCCCTTTCCCTTTTTAAGAAAATTTGAGAGAGGGTGTTGCTCAAACTTTTGATCCTCCTGCCTCAACCTCCAGAGTAGCTGAGATTATAGGCCTGGGCCACTACGCGGAGCTCCTCCTGTACATTTTAAATCATTTCTAGATTACATACCATACCTAACACAGTGTGAATGCTGCCGAAGTTGTTGTGAACTGGACTGGGTAGGGAATAACAAGAATAAAAGCCTGTTGAAAAAATAAATAAAAGCTTGTATATATTCAGCAGAAGCGAAGTCTTTCCCCATATCCTCGATCCATGGTTGGTTGGAACCTACGAACACAGACCCTCGGGTAAGAAGGGTCAACTGAATGTGAAATCCAGAAGCTGATGTGAAAAGCATGGGGACGGTTCCAAGCACTTCACAAATGTAAAGACCATGGAAGGCGCCCCCTGCAGGCTCTGGGTGCCGTCCTGACTTCACCTCCTTTGTCCTCTCCGCCCCTGAGCCTCGGGCTGTCACATGCCGATTCTCACTGGGGACACAGCGCCCGTGTGACAGGATCAGTGAGCAGACCTCGAGGTGCTGAGGGGCCCTGAGTGCTACCTGAGCTTCAGGCAACTTCCCTCTGCACTGCGGCGGGCTGCTGCCCTTGACACTCCCTTCAAGGTCAAACAAGGCGCCCTGGGCACCCAGCCTCCCTCACAGGTCCCCAGCCCCCGCCAGGCCCTGTGCGCATCCTTTGCCAAGAAGCCCTCAGAGAGCCAACGCCACAGCAGGAACACGGAGGAAAGGAAGAAACCATCATGAAGTCGCCACCTCCTGAGCCCCAGACACCTTCTTTTCTCTCATTTACTCTCACAATTGTGACATAAATATCATTAAGCTTCCATTATCTGTATCAAAACCCTTCAGTTCAGAAAAGTTAAGGACATGACACCAAGAAGGGGGCCTGGGAGTGAACCCCAAGCTCACCCAACACCAAGACAAGGCCTTGACCTTGGCCCGGGCCCAGGGCCCTGATGCCGACATTCGTGCCCTCCCTCGTTGGCTCATTCATTCTTCAGAGAAGCGACCGCAAGTCCTCTCTCCTCCGCCATCTTCAGAGGTGGACATCGGACCCCTGCGGTGCCCTGGAGCACCTCTGCCACCTTCTGCTCCGAGGCTACCAGCCCCCCACCCCGGCTCCCCCGGGCCACCCTCCTGCAGTTCCCCAGCCCCCGCAGCCCTCCGCGTCTGTGTCCCTGTGCCCAGCTAGAGGGACCTCCGAGCACTGCAGAGACCACCGAGACGGAAGCAGAGCATGCATCCCAACACGGCAGCCCCGGAGGCCACCTCCCCTCGTCGGCCCGGAGTCGGCCTCTGCACCCGCGGCCCCGCGGCCCCTGTCTTCATCCTCCCAGCAGCCTCTGCTCACGCTGGAGCTCCCCACACGATGCGAGCCGCACACGGTTCTCTCCGGTCATCAATCCTCTCTCCTCACCTGGACACCTCCAGTCCCCGGGGCAGAACGACACAGCCATCGAGAGCCTCCGTCTGTCCCTCCCGGCCCAGCCGCACACCTCCTTCGGCTGACAGGACTGCATACACTCGTGGGGTGGTGGCAGAAGGCTCCTTAGCTGAGCGCCTGTCCTCCCCACCATCTGTCCATATGCTCGGGCTGATCCACGGGGGTCCCCTTTATCTCCCCTCACACAGGTGGGATTTGCAGTCTCCCCCAAAACAACAATCTACCAAGCCCCTTTTCCCCCAGTAACACCAGCTAACAACCTCCTCAGAATAAAACTTTGGGGTAAAATTTCACTTTTACGTTCAGCTTTGTTCCCCTCGTGACTAATTGAGACGCCAGGATCAAACCCAGGCTTCGGTCCCATTAAATACGGCCACATAAAAGCTGCCCCCGCTCCCCACACCTCCTGATCTCCTCAAGCTGGCCCGCAATAAGTATTCCTAATTGTGCTTGTTAAAAAGTGGATTTATGGATCCCAATTAGGCCACTCGCTCTTACGCGGCAGCAGTTTGCAGTATCACCGAACCCTCCTGCCTCCCGAGATGAAATTATTTTTGGTGGGTGACAGGATAATTACTAAAACATAAAAGGGCCCGCCTGGTACCACGGCGCAGCTTCAGCAATGCAGTTAGGAGCCCTCGAGGACCAGTGCGGTTGTGATGACAAATTGAAACCCACACTCTGCTTCCCCCGGCCCTCAGCACCCAGCTCTTTCTCCTTAGGATGCCTGGCCTCCCCCATCCACCCCACCCCACCCCTGCCCCTCCTGCCCAGCAGCTCCCCGGTGGACCTGTGCCTCCTCCTCCACAGCAAGTTCTTCCATCCCACTCCTGCCCTACACCCTGGGTCTCTCACTCAAAGACCCAGCCCCGGGCCGGGGATTTAGCTCAGAGGTTCCAGTGTCTGCCTGGCAACCAAAAAGGTCCCGATTTTGATCCACAGTGCTGGGCGTGGTGGCTCACACCTGTAATCCCAGCACCTGGGAGGCAGAGGCAGGAGGACTGCTGAGAGTTCAAGGCCAGTTTGAACTACAAAGTGAGACCCTGTCTCAAAAAAATAAAAAATAGCCGGGCGTGGTGGCTCATGCCTGTAATCCCAGCACTCGGGAGGCAGAGGCAGGGGGATTGCTGAGTTTGAGGCCGGTCTGGGCTAGATAGTGAGCTCAGGGCCAGCCTGAACTACAAAGCAAGACCCTGTCTCGATAGATTAGATAGATAGATAGATAGATAGATAGATAGATAGATAGATAGATAGATAGATAGATAGATAGATAGATAGATAGATAGATGACAGATAGATAGATAGATAGATAGATAGATAGATAGATAGATAGATAATAAAATTTAAAAACCCAGCCCAAATGCCTCCTCTTCCACACACATTTAAACTGTCTGATTTTTCAGTTATGTCTGTCTCCTGCCCTGGGCTGGGAGATCCCTGAGGGTAAGGACTGAGTCTCACTCACTCATTCAACAAACTTGCCAGTGCCTAATTTTTTAAAAGGGCAATGGAGCTAAGTGTGGTGGTGCAGGTTTATAATCCCAGCACTCTGGGAGGCTGAGGCAGGAGGATCACAAGTTCCAAACTAGCCTGAGCAATTTAGTGAGATCTTGTGTCAAAATACAAATAAAAAACAGGCTGGGTCTAGAGTTCAGAGAGAAGGCCCTGGGTTCAATCCCAGCAATAAGCACAAGGCATCAGGAATGAACACAAATGCTGTGCGTGGACGTCACAGGGCCATTCTTCTTCAGAGCCAGAAAGCTGTGACCACCACACGCCCTACCGATTAAGGAGCAGCTAGATAAGGCTTCATAGAGTATTATTTGGCAGGAAAAAGTAACGAAATGCTGAGGTGTCCTCAGGGGTCGGAGAAACATGCGAACACTATGCTAAGTTAAAGGAACTCGTACTGTATGATTTCTTTCACATGAAACATCCAGAGGGGACAAATCCACAAAGCCACGGGCAGATTAGCGGGTTCCAGGGGCTGGGGAAGGTGGCACGGTGAGCAGCTACGGACACACGAAAAATCAGTGGGCTAGACACTTTAAAATGGTCCGTTATACAGGACGAATTATATCTCAATAAAATAGTCACAGCGTAAAAATGTTTTAATCACTCTCGGGCACTCACGGGGTGAGGGAGGGTCACAAGCAGGCCTGAGTCCCAATGGCTCGAGCCCCAGCCGCCTCTGAGGGCCGCTGGGTACTGGCACCGTCCTCCCGACAGCGGCCATGACTGCAACCTCCCTTGAGACGTCGGGAAAGCCAGGCCGAGTGACGCGCCGGTCACGATGGGTGAATTTAACCACAGCGAGATCACATGCCACATTCAGACACCCTCCTAGCCTGGGTTTCCCCATCAGCTACCCATACGGCACTTGTCTGGTCCCGGTGCCACCCAAGGAAGAGCTGCCGGTTTCTCAACAGGCCCACGCGAACCTCATGCACTGGGCTGCTGATGGGCAGGCCTTTCCCACGTCCTGTCAATCAGTGGGCACCCAGGCCACCTTTCCTCCCCAGCCTGTGCCCCGTCTGTGCCAGCGTGCCAGTCCGCCCCACCTCGGGGGATACTGCCCGGCTCAGTGCTGGAGACGTTGGGGACGGCATGGCCTGGGCTCCTTGGGACCATGAGACGAGGAGAGCCCCAGGCTGGGCACAGCAGCGGCCAGAAAGCCCGGCCTGGCCATGTGTTCCCGGGCGAGGTAAGCGGCATTCGCACTGGCGGCCACCCAGCACCTGGACCAAGCGCCCTCTGGGGAGCCATCTCCCATCAGGGTGGGAGGCGAGGGGCCTGGGCCAGCCGCGCTCCAGACAGCTTAGGGGAGCCCCAAAGCCAGCACCTCCTAATGGTGCTGTACGAGGCAGGGCCCCAGTGGGCTTATCATATCGGGTCACCTCGGGCCACATCTGGAGACACACACACAGTTGATGACTCGCAACACAGACTCACAGTCACACGGCCACACTCCCACACACACACACACTTACACAAAGACATAGACACCCCATGCAGGCACACACATACAAATGCTCATTTTCAAATGGACACACACAAAGCATGCACTCGGGCATGTCAACATGTGTGCAGTCGCGCACATGTGTGTACCCACACACAAAAACATGCTCACAAATGTGTGCAGTCATGCCTACCCCATCCTCGCACTCAGGCAGCGGGACCGTCCCACGTTGGGTCCCCGGGAAAGAAGCTGGGCTTTGTGGTTTATAGCAAACATCCTCCATGGGACTCAGGGAGTCCGTGCTGACGTGCTGACGTGCAGAGTGACCAAGCCTCAGTTTCCCCCAGAGTTCTGTGAGGATTAAGAGGGATAATGCACGGACACTGCTGAGCCCAGTGGCTGAACACAGGAAGCCTCAGTAAAAGCTGCTTTAATCCTTGGCACCACTAATAAATTTGCGACATAATAATAAGCTCCATGGCAAGCCTGTGGGACTGATTTTTCCCATTCTGTACAAATCAGAACATGTCCAGCACTGTAGATAATGCTTGCCCACAATGGCACGGCCCTGTGCTAGAACTCGCCTTCAACACACACACACACACACAGAGGAGCCACACTCGCCAGGCAGGCTGCTGCGGGGCAGAGCTCCCGGGTCCCCAGACAGCACCCACACCCCGCACCTGCTAGAGGAAACCACCCCCCACCCTCAGCTGGCTCCTCCATGAAGAGCCAGCCACCTCCCACCATCAGCCTCTGCAGGGCCGGCCCAGGACACCTGGCTCACTACAATGTCGGCAGCCTCTTCCATCTGCCCCGGCCCAGGAGCTGGGGTTGCATGAAAGGTGCTCAGGCCCCTGACTTCCCGCTGGGCTTCGGTACTGGGCACCTCCAAGACGCTGCAGAGCAGGGCCACTCCGAGGGACTCCACTCTTGCGTCCCCCAGGCCAGAGGTGGCGACTGCCCCCCACAGTGGCCAGCCTTGGGTGCTACACTGCCCTGTCTGTCTCCTAAATCCACTCTCAGCAAATGACCCCGCTGGAGCGTGGCACCTGCCTCCTGCCAGGATGCCAACATGTCACTCAAGAGAAATGCTCTTGGGCAGCTTCATGATGGCCAGGATTAACAAGTCAAGAACAGATGGCCTGGGCCCTCCAGTCCCGTAGCTTCTCCACACAACAGTGCGCTCTGCTGCCAGGCCCCCAACCCCAGTGCTCACAGGTACAGCCAGGAATGGCACAGAGCACAAGGCGCCCACCAGTGGTGTGCACATGTCACACCTCCACTGGACAGCGGGCTGCCCAGGGCCCTGACTGCCGGCAGCAGGGGCAGCTCAGGAGCTGCAGACTTTCCGGGTACTCAAAGGAAAGTGGAAACACATGTTTTTATGTAAAATCTCCTGGCTCATGTGTCTCAAAAGCAACAGGGGAACCCAATGCAATAGCAGCTGATACCTCTGTTCCTCCACAGCTACAACCTGGTACCAAATTCACCTTCTACGCAGTTGAGGCAGGAACAGGGCGGCCTGGGCCGCCCTTCCAGACACATACTCCAACTCGCAGGCTTTCTGCCCTGGGGAAGAAAGGGGGTCAGTAAGGGTCCCCCCAGGGAGAGAGGCGCTCAGTGAAGCCGAGGCCACAGCAGGGAGGCGTGGAGGTGATGGCCCAGGCCAGGGACAGGCACTGGCCAGCAATAGGAGCTGCCCAAGAGGGAATACAGATCAAGGTTAAAACTAGGGGCCCCACAGGATAGTACAGGCAATTTGGGTTTGTTTGCTGGGTCCCACGCTCTACTCTGTGACTTCACCGAGGTCTGTGGAGACGTCGTACCAGGGCTGCCTCTGTCCTCAGGGGAAGCGGAGGGCATCGACTTTGCTCCCCCAAGAGATGGAGTTAGTGTCATCCCGCTCCCAAGGCCCATCCACCCCCTGGTGCTGAGTGGCCACGTCCTGGGGGGACACAGTGCCCCTGCGGGCCAGGCAGGTTCCACACTTATAAATGTCACAACTCCCAGGCCTCAGCTCAGTCACTTCACAGAGAAGGTCACAAAATGTCACCTGCATGGGCTTCCTTGTTGGTGTGACTAGAAACAGTAAATAAGAAGCTATAAGCCACCTGAGAGCAGTGGCACATACCTTTATCCCCACACCGTGTGAGGCCGAGGCAGGAGGGGCATAAGTTTGCTTGGGCAACTTAGTGAGACTCTGTCTGAAAACAAAAGGGACGGGGGCTGTAACTCAGTGAGAAGGCCTTGAGTTCAACCCCCACATGGCAGAGAGAGAGAGAGAGAGAGAGAGAGAGAGAGAGAGGAAACAAGGGAGGGAGGGGAAGAGAGAGCACAAAAGAAAGAAGAGCAAAGAAGGAAGGAGGGAAGAAAAAAGACTCTAAGCCTAATAATGACGATGGCGGACTCCTTGCTCGGGAAGGCACTTTGAACTTTAGGAAGGAGAGTAATAACCCTGACAATGGTAATGATCAATGACTTGGGTTTTACAGCACTTTGAAGTTTTCGAGGCACTTTCACAGGCCTAATTTTACATCATCTTCAAAATCATCCTTACAGAAAGTCACGGGATGAAACAAAGTAGGTAAAATGCAAATAATCACCTAAGTGACTTGGCGGGGGGCGTGTTCTACCTGGGAGCCATTTGAAATGTTTAAAAACCACTCAAGGACCTAAGTGAAGTAGAAGGTATTAGCATCACTATATTTTTTTTTTGGAGGCGGGGTCTCTACATGTTCTAAGCAGGCCTTGAACCCACTTTGTAGCCCAGGCTGGCCTCAGACTCAGCAATCCTCCCGCCTCAGCCTCCTGAGTGCTGGGATTACGTGTGGGAACCGCCATGCTCTGCTTCCTTGGGATGTGTGAAGGGCTCAACCGAAAGGAAAATCCCATGGTTAAATAAGCGTAGGAGGCGGAGGCCTAGCACAGCAATCAGGTCTATGCGCCGCGGGACTTTGCGGGGCCTTTTCAGAACCTCCCGAAGCACTCTGAGCCCCCGACACAGCCTGAACTGCTGACCCCACGGGGCACAGGCAGACAGGTGCCCCGAGATGCTTCCACACTGCACCAGCCCCCAGCAGGGCCCTGTGGAGATCAGCACCCAAGCAGGGAAGCCAGGGAAAGGGAAGGCTCCAGACCAGGCCCACCGGGCAGGTGATGGAGGTGGAGAAACACACACGGGGAACAGGGTACGGCAGCGTCGGCAGCGTCCCGGGCACAGACACTGGCTCTTAATCTCCAGCGAAGGACCAGTTTTCCCTCTTCCTCTAAAGCCACCGCCCACACTGTCCTGAGGCCTTGGGTCGCATGCGAACAAGTGACAACGATGGTTTGCTTTGTGATAACATGAGTTCCTCATCCTCGATAACAACCTACCATCACTGAGTCCCGACTGTGCATGGGCCCAAGCCCACACCTACCCCCTCACCAGCCCTCCACAGCCCATTTTAGAGAGGGGTGAACTGAGGCACACAGAGGCTCAGGGGTTTGTCCCCTGTCACCCAGATGGGGAGTGGCAGAGCTGAGCTCTGAACCCAGGCAGCGGAGTCTGGAAACTGGGCTCAGGACACCCCACGATGCCTCCCCTCGAAGGCAGCCCGTCAGCAGCCCGAAGGACTGACCTGCCCACAGGGTGGGGCTTAGACGACCCCACTGGCAAGAGAGCACGTACCACAGGTGGTGCACACTGCCGCGCAGCAAGATGTATGAATTACAGCCACACAGTCAACCTGGGAAAGGTCACGGATGGTCCAGGGGCAGCCGGCCAGAATCCCCAAGAGACCCCTCTGGCCACACCGCAGCCACCCAGTCCCTCAGACCTAGCTGGGCACTGAGCCCCCGCGTCTGAACCCAGCCCTGGCCACTGGGCCGGGAGGTCTCCCCACTGCTGGGCCAGGCTGATCAGAGCGGACAGCAGGGGGTAGAATTCACCGTGCCAGCCAAGACTTGGTCCCCAGCGTTCCTGAGGAGTCTGTGCAGTCTGGCATCTGCCCCTGGCCCAGCAGCCCTTCTAAAATAGGGGCTTTGGCTCTGGTTCCTGACTGGCACTCCAGCACCATCTGCAGCCCCGTTATCCTCCCAGGCCCCAGGGAGTGGGGCTGCCTCTGACATCTTCAGGCTCTGACCAGGGTCACCCAGGGACACAGGAGGGCAGAAAGGGCACGGAGGCCTGCCGTGCTCAGGCCCACTGGCTCCTGCCTTATTTACTCAGCCTACTCACATCCAACCAGACAAGGAAGGAGCAGTATTGCTGTCATACAGATAAGGAGACTGAGGCTCAGAGAGGGTGAGAAACTCACAGGGAAAGGCACAGCAAGGAGAGTAGAGAGTGTGACAGCCCAGGCTGCGGACAAGAGTGCCACGGGGTTTCGACAGTACAGATGTCACCTCTCACAGTGTTGACAAGCGGGTGCGACCTCACATGCCATCACGCCATCCACTTTCACACAGCCCCCACAGCCCGGAGGTTACCAGCTAGCCCCATCAGTGCACAGGTAATGCTGCCGGCACTGAGCTGCACATGCTGCGTGCCGGGCCCTGCTGATCCTGTCCCACTCTCCCAGCAGATTATGAAGTCCAGATGGGAGGCCAGAGATTTAGCTCTGTGGTTCCAGCACCTACCTAGCAAGTGCAAGGTCCTGAGTTTGATCCCCAGTAACCACATACAACAATACCGGGCATGGTGGCTCACTCCCACCAGCAGTCAGTACCACATACCACAATGCCAGGCGTGGTGGCTCACGCCTGTCATCCCAGCACTCAGGAGGCAGAGGCAGGAGGATTGCTGAGTTCAAAGCTTGCCTGGACTACATAGTGAGCTCAGGGCCAGCCTGAACTACAAAGTGAGACTCTGTCTTCAAAAGAAAGAAAGAAAGAAAGGGCCGGAGGGTTAGCTCAGTATTTCTGGCGCCTGCCTCGCAAGCGCAAGGACCTGAGTTCAATCCCCGGTAACCACATATAATGCTGGGCGTGGGGACACGCCCACCAACAATCAACACCACATACCACAATGCTGGACTGGTGGCTCACGCCTCTAATCCCAGCACTCGGGAGGCAGAGACAGGAGGATTGCTGAGTTCGTGGCGGCTTGCCTGGGCACCATAGTGAGCTCAGGGCCAGCCTGAACTACAAAGCAAGACCCTGTCTCCAAAAAAGCAAAAAAAGAAAGAAAGAAAGAAAGAAAGAAAGAAAGAAAGAAAGAAAGAAAGAAAGAAAGAAAGAAAGAAAGAAAGAAAGAAAGAAAGAAAGAAAGAAAGAAAGAAAGAAAGAAAGAAAGAAAGAAAGAAAGAAAGAAAGAAAGAAAGAAAGAAAGAAAGAAAGAAAGAAAGAAAGAAAGAAAGAAAGAAAGAGAGAGAAAGTGCAGATGGAGAAACTGAGGCTTAATGAGCAAAAACGAATCCCTCAAGATCACTAGATCAAATGCCTACCCTCCCCCCCTAATTCCCAGAGGGCCCTGCTTCCTTCTAGCTTAACTCAGCAAAATGCACTACTCTCAGCAATCACTAGTATTCCTTTAGGCAGGCTGGTGATTGGCTTAAAATGGAACACATGACCAAAGTTCTGGCTAATAAAATAGGAAGAAGGTTGCTGGGAAAGTTTCCTTGCTCCTTTTTTTTGGAAGGGGGAGACTGGGCCTCACTATTTAGTTCAGACTGGCTTTGAACTCACTGTGTAGCCCAGGCTGACCTCCAATTCGCAGGATCTCCCAGGCTGGCCTCCACCTTATAGCAATGCTCCTGCCTCAACCTCCCACATACACAAATTATAAGTGGGCACCACCACACCCAGTTCTCTCCTCTCTCTATCTCTGTTTCTGTCTATTAAATTCAGGCTGAAATATTAGGCCTCACTGGCACACTAAAATCATATTCGCCTCTATTTCTTACACTGCTGGGAATGAAACCCGAGGGCTTGAACATGTTAAGCACGCACTTCACCACTGAATCACATCACCAGACCTCACTGCTTGCTCTTTTTTTTTTTTTGCTTTTGAGACAGGGTCTCACTTTGTAGTTCAGGCTGGCCCTGAGCTCACTATGGTGCCCAGGCAAGCCGCCGCGAACTCAGCAATCCTCCTGTCTCTGCCTCCTGAGTGCTGGGATTACAGGCGTGAGCCACCACGTCCAGCATTGTGGCATTGTGGTATGCGGTGTTGATTGTTGGTGGGCGTGTCTCCACGCCCAGCATTCTATGTGGTTACCGGGGATCGAATTCAGGACCTTGCGCTTTCGAGGCAGGTGCCGGAACCACAGAGCTAACCCTCCGGCCCCACTGCTTGCTCTTAAAAGCAGACTGGCACCTTCTTCCGAAGGACATTTCTGAACGTGATGACTAGAACTACTGCAGCCCTCTCACCACCATGAGGTACTGTTAGGAGAACATCCCAACATGCTGAAGAAAAGCACAGAGAGGCAGGAAGGACCTGGATTCCTATGGTTTAAGCCTCTCTCGTCATTTTTTTCTGTTCCTTGCAGCCTGCCACCACCAGAAAGAATGTGAACTTCAGTCTCTGTGGCTCTAAGCTTCCAATGAGACTGAGTTCTGGTCCAGAGTTCATCACTCATATGTCATCCCGAAGACTGTGAGGCTGCCAACCTGCACACCCGGGAAAGGAGGCTGCCCTTGAGCTGGCCTGGTTTGCTAGGTCCAGAGACAGAGGTCAGGCCCAGACTCGGCCCCGCTCCCATCCCTGATGCTGGACCCCAAGAGACAAGAACCGGAGTCCTGCATCGGAAGCCCCACAGGGGAAGAAGATCCCAGAGCCGGCCTCTCCCCTTGGGGACCAGGTCTCGTTCCTCTCTGTTTCCACCACCTTCCTCTGTCACTGCCCCATAAATCTCCAGTTTATTAATCCCTTACATGAAGCAGTCGGTGCGGGCTCCTGATTTACTCCCTGTTATAAAATGCTAAGAAATTAAAGATGGAAATTACCCACAAGGACAATGAGCCTCACTGGGGAGTCCCAGCGTAATTCCTAGTCCAGAACCGGGTCCGGAAGCCCTTCCCACCTTCGGGGCCCCAGATCCGGTGTTGTCATTTCATTGTCCGTGCCCCACGAGAAGCGAGGGGCCCTTCCCATCCCACACTTCTTCACCCCACTCTGCGCAAGGCAGGATGGGAGGCGCCACACAGATGGGGTCCCCTGAGACCCATTTTCAGAAGATATTCCTCTTCCTAAATCCCTTTGGGAGGAAACATCAAGTTGGGGACAAAAATTAGGAAGCTGATTAAAGTGATCCAAATGTCAAAATATGTATGAAAGCCTGAGACACGAGCTGGCACAGAAATGACACTATTTTAAACTGACTTTGCCCATCCAGGAGGCTCAGGATCGCCTCATCTTGTAAGTCGCTGGTCAATGCACTGAGGACCCCACTGCCCGCAGCTCTGATGGTCCCCAAGGTCCAGCGAGCCCGGGTGCCCCCACCACTGTCCGGGAATGTCTCAAAGTGGCCGAGCTCCCAGGTCTCACACTCTGCCCTAGGGCTGGCTGCTCACCCCCTCAGATAAGGGACAGACACAGAGAGAAATCAGGTCCCCCGTGGAAGGCAAAGCCCCCACCCAGCAGGCCAGCGTGACCTGCCTGAGGCAGCGCTGGTTACTGACTCCCTGTCCTAAGGGTCTCACTGGTTGTCAGGTTGTAAATCAAGAGAACAGAGTTGGGCCACTTAGGTCAAGGAGGGAGAGAAGTTCAGGGAAGGCTTCCCGGAGGAGGCGGTGCCAGGGGCCTGAGCGTGGGGCAGTATGAAAGCAGCAGGAGCCGCCGGAGGTAAGGATGACGTCCTGAGTGCTGGGGGCAGAAGCAGCTTGGTGCTACCAAAGCCCAGGGGGAGGTGGATTAGGAAGAGAGGCAGCTGGGCCTTGACTGCTGTGCTAATGAGTTCTGACTTTATCCGGAGGGCAACGAGGAACCATTAAAGGGTTTCCGACAGGCAAGGACTTGGTCCTGTTTGCCTTGCATAAGATCCTCCTGCCTGCTGCGGGGAGTGGGGCCTGGGGAGGAGGGAGGAGGATCACAGGCAGAGGTGGGTCAGGGGCACCTGGACGGGAGGAGCTGGATGCGCTGTGAAACCAGGGAGAGGGTGTCGGCCCGTGGGGCCCTGGGAAGGGCCAGGGCAGGGCAGCCAGGCTCTGGCACTCTGGCCCAGGAGCGGACTCAGGGGACCTGGGCCCACCCTGGGAGAGCGGTATTTGCAGGCAGCTTTCTGGCACCCCCAAGTACTCAGTGCACCCTCCTGCCTCAGCCTGGCCTCCAGCTCCTCCTCCTACCCTGAACAGGAAGGGCCTCTGACAGTCTGCTCCAGCTACCCCAGGGAGAGAGAATGGGAGGGCCCTGAGCACCCCGGGAGGAGGACACCAGTGCCTGGCATCCTGTGCCAGGACCACACTCCTCCCTTCCTCCTGTTCACAGGCTCCAGTTCAAGCACCCGGGCACACGGGAGTGCTGGATGCTATGGCTTCACACAGGTCCCAGAGAGGCATGAAGAAATTCCCAGGATGCACCAGGGTATGCATCCCACACTGCTATCTCCACTGCACAGCTATGGCCCTGACAACACTGGGACCCACAGCTTGTCTTCCTCCAAATCACTCGCCCCACAAAGGAGCAGCCGGGGGTCGGAGATTTAGCTCAGTGGTTCCAGTGCCTGCCTCGCAAGCGCAAGGTCCTGAGTTCGATCCCCGATAACCATGGGCGTGATGACTCACACCCACTAGCAATCAATACCTCATACCACAGTGCCGGGCGTGGTGGCTCACGCCTGTCATCCCAGCACTCGGGAGGCAGAGGCAGGAGGATTGCTGAGTTCGAGGCTTGCCTGGGCTACATAGTGAGCTCAGAGCCAGCCTGAACTACAAAGCGAGACCCTGTCTAAAAAAAAAGAAAAGAAAAAAGGAGCAGCCGGGCTGCACATTCCCTGCCATCACCATTTTCCCTTCAAACAGGGAGCCCAGGCAGGGTGTTCCCAGGGCCTGACACAGCCCTAATGGGCAATTCTCATTTCCCCCACAAAGCAGCGACAGTGGTTGCCATCCCACAGTGAAGATGCTCCCGGATATGGGCAAAAATGAGAATTAATTCATGTCATATACTGGTACAAATTTCACAATGTTGACTGTGATTGTGGGCTCTATATATACAATGTACCAATAAAGAATTCAATTTAAAAGAAAAAAGATTCTCCCAGCCCGTGTGGGGTGTGGTGGGGTACTGTCTGCAATCCCAGCACTTAGCAGGCTGAGGCAGGGGCATTGCTGTGAGTTGAAGGCCAGCTTGGATTACACAGAAAAAACAAACGCCAAATTATCTTTTGTGAACCTCCAGCCTATCAAGAGGCCTAAGTGTGACCTTGGGCAAGGTGGTGGTCCCCTCGCTGGGCTCTTTCCTCATCTGCAGAGCCCGACGAGAGGGCGTCCCCTCCCTCACAGCAAGCCATGCCGCTGCTGGCACCTGGCAGCCTCTTACATGAAGCCACTGTCCTGCCAGGCCCAGGCCTAAGTGGAGGGCACTTCGGTCTATGCAGCCTCACCTGAGAGCAGGGAGGGGAGTGAGAGGCTCATCTTCCATGTAGGGGTATAAATTACAGCAGGAAGCTCCCTGGGTTGGTGTCTTCCTTGGCATTAGAAGGATCATTAATTATGTAGTAAGTGTTTGAAAGGAAAAGACATCAGTAGCCTATAGGATGCATTTGCATAGTAATAGAGCATTGATTAGATGTAATATCTGTCGGAGGGCTTTGGGGATTCAGGTCCCCAGGCCTTGTAGCAGCGGTAAATCACAAGCACCAAAACCTCTGGGACAGTAAATAATGGTGTCCCAGGTGCTGAAGGACTCTTGGTGCCAGCAGATGACAGCCAGGTGGCCACCTGGCCAGGAGTGGAGGAAGCAGCCCAGGGCCTCAACCTCCCCACCAGGGCCAGATTTCCAGGTGGGCAACAGCCCCTTCCCAGAGGCCCTGCCCACCCCACCCTGGAAGCTGCTTCCTAAACCTGGATTTTGCTGAAGGCGCTTTTGCGATTCCCTCGGGAGTCAATTGCTGGCGTAAAGAGAAAATGCAAAGGCTGCTGCTGCTGGAACGTAGGCTGTGCGTCCCCCCTTAATGAGGAGCCCGGAGGACCACAAGAGAGGGGCTCCCGCTCCTGGGGAGACCAAAGCCACCAAACCCTGCAGGCTGGTGCAAAAGCCACAGGAACAGGCTCCTCCCTGAGCGGCAGCGACCGTCACAACCTCAGTCACTGTGAGCCACGGGGTCAATCATTTCACCCTCCCTGCAGCTCAGGGTGGGCACAGCCACCAAACCCCACAGTGTCGGCTCGGAAACTGAGGCTCAGAACAGTGTCTGCTGGACGCCCTTCCTCCTTCCGGCTGCGGCCAGCGTTTTGGGTCCTTTCCTAACCACTCTCTAAACCTGCACCCCGCCCCTGCCGCACACTGCCGCCCCCCCCCGCCGGCTTTTCATTTTCATAACCTTCACAGTCTCCACCATCTATTATCTTATTTTTCTAGCTGCGCTGGGCTCCTCCGGGAGAATGTGAATGCCACACAGAGGGAATCCGTCCCCTTAGTGGTCACTGCTGTAGCCCTGAGAGCTGGACCTGGTCACAGCAGGTCCAGTAAATACTTGTTGGATGGTGTGGAGTCACTTGCCCAAGATCACCCAGCTTTTCATTGACAGAGCTGAGTTCAAAGCCAGCTCACACCTCTCCAGGAATTGTCTTATCCTCCTTTGCTCGGGACCTGGATGGGGCCATCGGTTTGCTTTTCCTCCATTCTGCTTCTCCTCCCTCTACCTGTCCCTGTCTTTGCCCGGAGTCCACGCCCCTGGCCCCCAATAAAGCACCAACATAAGTCTTGCCTCAGCCTCTGTTTTCAGGGGAACCTGTGACCCACTCAGCTGTAGGTGGCCTCAGGTGCCCAGCAGGACGTGACTCACAGTAAAACACAGTAAAAACGAGGGACACTGCGTGGTGATCCGCGCCCATAATCCCAGCCCTGCAAATGGGAGGCTGAGGCAGGAGGGTGCTAAAATGGAGTACAGCCTGAGAAACTTAGTGACCTGGGGAGACCCTGTCTCAAAATAAAAAATTAAAAAGTGCTGGGGCTGTAGCTCGGCATGAAGGCCCTGCGCCAGTCCCCAGTACCACCCTGAAAATGCACAAGAGCTCACAACTTCGCTCTGAGAAGGAGAACAGATCCTGCTGACCTCTGCACCAGCGCGCGGAGGGACCTGGTCCTTGAAGACAGAGAAGGGTTTCCAGCTTTCTGAGCGGTCTTTGCAAATGCTTTCACTCAGGGAAGGTGACGGCAGCTCAAGTCCCCCTGCATCAGACTTCCTGAAAGACGACAGAGAAATTCGAGCCCACTAGTCTGAGGGGAATGTGGCTGCACAATTTACACTAGGGTGTAAAAGACATACTAATTCCAGCAAGCCCCGTGGGGACTGCCACTGCCAACATCCACAGGTCTCATCCCGGCACTGGGCTAAGCCTTTTCCCTGTATGGTTCACTTGATCTTCACAGCGCTAGGTATTTTATTAATCTTAGGTTATTAGCATTTACTTTTGTCAGAGAAAGAAAGGGCGCTAAACAAGTGAAGCCGCTAGTGAGCAGCAGCATCAGGACTCAAAGGCCATCTCTAGGGGAGGACGGTCAGGAGAAGGGCCAGGTATGGCTCTGGGGTGTCTCGTGTGGCCTCAGAAACATAACTCCGCATGCGGAAGGTGCTGGTCTGTCTCCTTTGTCCCCTGCAAGGCCAACCCCAGGGACGGTGGAGGGGCGGAAGGTCCCAGGTGTCCTTCCCTTTTCCTGGACAGAGAAGTTAGAGGGGTCCAAGGAGAGTCCTTGTCCCAGGCCGGGAACTCGAAGGAACCCTTTATCACAGCTGAGAGGATCGTTCCCGTGCTTCCTGGGCCTCCACCTATGAGCCAGAGGCTCGACTGTGACAGCGTCCCCTACCCTGGATCTCGGGGAGGTGAGGCAGACTGCGGGGGTGTCAGAGGCTTCTGGGGCTTCTACTCACCTCAGAAACCCAACTGGGGAAGGGGGGGTCTGCACCAGAAAGAATAAAAGAAACAGCAAAAACATCCTCAATATAATGACCTTCAAGAAAGAACAACTGCATTTTACCTTGAAAACTGCAGAACTGAAAGCTGGGTCTGTATAGATGATGCAAATGATATGCAAACGCAAAGCAAATGGACCGGACCCCCTGCTGGGAAGCCTCCAGCCCAGTGTCTCCAGAGGGAGGTCGAGGAAAGCGGACAAAGGCACCTGGGAGGCTCACGGATGCAGCAGCCTAGTCGGGGGTGACAGGAGGTGAAGGGGCGACCAGGTCTGGAGCACATTCTGCGCACGGGGTTTTCCACACCCTGCTGAGGTCCTCTGGTCACTCTGGATCTATACGGTACATGCACATGTGCACACACAGAGCAGTCACGCAGGCGCTGGAACATTCACAGCCAGAGACGGGCTCTCACAGACCAAAAACACATTGCCTGTCCCAGTACACACACACGCGTGTGTGTGTGTGTGTGTGTGTGTGTGTGTGCGCGCTTGCACAGCACAGACACATGCATAAAAGTGGACCAATACACAGAGAAATACCAAACACAGATGAACACTCGCCCACGCAGACCAGTCCAGCCAGCCACGGGGGGCTGTCGGGAAAGAAAGCGTTCTAGAGCTAGAGATTTAGCTCAAGTGGTACCACGCCAACCTTGGACACACAAGGGCCCAAGTTCGATCCCCAGTACCACAAAAAAAAAAAAAAAGTGTTCTATGCACCAGCATCAACACTGTGCCACCATGGAAGAGTTATGTCGCACCCTGATTTTGTCTTCTCGAAGCAGCAGCAAGGAGTGGGGCTCATCACCCAAGACTCCCTGACCCTTATCCAGCAGGCCCAAAGGTGATCCACACACAGGGCCAAAGAGCAAGCCAGACCTAAAGACCTGACCTCACTTTCTTATTTGCTAGGCAAACGCTCCTGCCCTGAGCTGTGTCCCAGCCCAGCACCTAACTCTAGTTGGTGAGTACCCTGTGACAGCCGGGGAGGACAGTGCACACCAGCATCCTGGCACTCAGGAGGCTGAGGTAGGAGGATCGCCACAAGTGTGAAGCAGGCCTGGGTTCCACAGTGAGCTCAAGACCAGCCTGAACTACAGAGCCAGATTCAAATACAACCTAAAAACCAAACCTCAGTCTTGCTCCTGGAGAGCCTTGCTCACACAGAGAGCGACAGGGGTATGAGTGTCACCCCTCACTCTCCTTCCTAGAGACTTCATTCTTCAGCCTCCTGTGGCTTCCTCAGCCTCCCCCACCCCAGTTCTTCCCTCCCCACCCTGCTACAGCTCTAGCTAGGGGTGCTCTGCCAGGCAACCCCAAAGTAACTCTGCCCTATACAGACTCTAACTTGGAAATCTGGGGGAGGAAGGGGATCACTCATTCGCACCCAAGCAGGGCACACGGCTGGGTTTTTCAGTTGCCATCTGTCTCTGGGTGAATGTTCATAATAGAAGAACGACTCTTCCCCAAGAGTATACAAACTTTAAATGCCACCCTGCCCACTGGCTCCTACACACACACAAAAAGAAATGTGCTTTTCAGAGCAAAGAATGAATAAGCAATCTCGCTTCCTGCCATCCGCTCATGTTCTGCCGGGCGCGTCACCCACCCTGTCCTGGTCCCCGGTCTCCTCACGGCCCAGATCTGCTCTGTGTCACTCTCCTGCCTTCCCGGCTCTGGGACCACACGAGCGCGAGGCCGCGCGGACTGTGCTGACGCTGGGATGAGAGCAGCCAGGCCTGCACCACGCCAGGCAGGGGGCTCGACGCGGGCAGCCGGGGCCTCTGGGCCACCAACCTGGGACACTTCCTGCTCCTGGGAACCCAGAGAACCTCAGAAAGGAGACAGCCAGGAGCGGGGCAGCCTTAAAATAAAGGCCATGAGGAGCTGCAAAATGCCAAATCGTTGTATTTTAGGGCCTCAGACTCCCTTTCCAAATTAATATTCATAGGGACTGACATGCCATTTATTTGCATATGTAGATTACTGCTCACCCTCTGCAGGGTGTTTTTATTTATTGTATTACTTTAAGTTTGGATGACACAGCAGGCCTGGCAGGCAGGGGAGGGCAGGTCCTGGAGAAGGATGGGGTTGAAACAATGTTTGCTTTTTGGTCAGGTAAATCCTAGAGGGACCCTGCCAGCCACCTCCTCTGTGACCCCCAGAGCCAACTTCCATCGGGCATCAGGGACAGGGTGACTTGGCACAAGGCACCTGAATCAACTAAGACTTCTTTCTGAGTATGATAACCTACTTCATAAAGTTGTAAGGCACGAACTAGGAAATACAGGCACTGAAAAATGCATCCTCAACTGTGAAGCCCAGATCTCCCCAGCCACTGTTATTGGTCCAGCCCATCCCCCTCCAGGGAAAGAAGGGGGTCACCTGCCACTGTCATCCAAAGCCTTCTGAGATCTCAGGACCTATATTCAGTACTCCCTGTCCACCCCTCTTCTGCACCAGTGTCAGGACTTAGCTGCTCCCACAGGAAGTTCAGAGTCCACCACGCAAATCTAGAGGGTTCCTGAATTAACACAAAGTCAGTCCTAGGGACACAAGAAAAAGAGATTAGAGGAAGGGACACCTGGGGAGGATAGAATCTTTGCAACACACAAACTGGAGATAAACGTGAAGAACAGGCCCTGCCCCTACCGCCCCCTGCTGGCGGAGAGCGCTCTGCACACCGCCTGGTTTGCTCAAACTGACTTCACAGATCCTTTTCAAACTGAATTAAAACAGTGAGTAAAAATCACCTAAAGTAGTGACTAACATAGATGAGGCATTCGTTAGACTTCGTACCTTCTTCCAGTTGAAGTTAAGGGGGAAGGGATGATTTTTCAGATCAATAATCGATTCTTAAGATTTATTAATTCAATAGGGGCTCATCGAGTTGCCTAGCACTCGCGGTGCTCTGGGTTCCATCCCAGCAACACTGTGAAGTGTGGACTGTGTGTGGCGAGCTGGCTACAGATTCCACCGGCACCGGTAGTCGAGGAGGAGCAATGGGAATGCGGCCCTAACGTGAGTCACCAGAAAAGGGTGGTCTGGGTTCAACACAGAGCAAGGCAGGCTTGAAGCAGGCAGACCATGGTGGGGAGTCGGGTGGGAGGATGGGGGGTAGACTGAGGAGAGAGCAAGTGTCTATAGAAAGACTGGGCTTTCTATGAGAAATAAAATGCAAGGCAGTGCGCTGCTAAATGTCACACTTTAGGACTCTCCGGAAGCAAAGGGGAAGGGAAGCTGTGTGGGCTGCCGCACGCGAGCACCAGGAAAGCATCAGTGAGTCCAGGCCCGGGGCCACCTCTGCACTACTGGGAGTGGAACTGGGCTGTGAGGTTTCAAGCCCAAGCACCGGGAGACAGAGAGAGACGGCTTGAGAGCCGGGAAGACACTGGATCTCATTCTGAGTGTGGGGACCTCACGAAGGAAGCCGGGCATCCAAACACCACGGCCCACACGACATCCGCCCAGCAGCCACACGCGGCTTGGAAAGCTGGTAGGTCACCAGAGGCTGAAGTCCAGGGCCCTGGAACTGTGGGGTAGCCCGTGGCTGCCTTCCTGAGGCCCACTGGTCAGGGTTGGCCATATTTATACTACGGAAGCCGCCATGATTGCAGAGACGAGATCTTATTTTAGCCAAAAGGTTCCACTGAGAAAAGAAGAGCAAGAGGAAGTAGAGGTGGTAGAGGAAGGAGGTGAGGTCAGTGAATCACCTCCTCCAGGAAGTCATCCCAAACTACTGGGGCTCCTCTGACAGTGCTCCTCCTACCAGGGCTGATCTGTGGGTAGCTACTTTGTTTCTGCTCTCTATTCGATCCTGACACATGGCCTCCACGAGGTTATAAATTCTTTGATGTCCACTGTTAAATCGTCCAATAATCTTTTACTTTTCTTGTACCGATTAGATGTGATTTTGAGCTCATTCAGGTTCATCCTCCCAGTAAATCCCTCTGTACACATAAGTAAACTGAAGCAATAAGGGGCACATAGCTGAAAAGGAACAGAGAATTCAAACCCAGGTCTTGAAATTTATAGCTGGAACTACTGATTGTTCTTTGCTTTCTAAAAGGATTCTCTGAGGCCCAACTAAGATGATTCTAAGCCCGTTACTTCCAGCCAAGAAGACTTGAGGAAAAGTCTGCTCAGGAAATTTCTGGAAAGTTTCTCCTCCTGCCTTTTCTGCCTGCACACACGATATGGAGAAGGAAACAGCTGGAACTATGGCAGCCATCTTGTGACCTTGAGAATGGAAGAGATGAAAAGCACACGGACCTTGAGTGATGCTATTGAACCACTGAAAGAAAGAACCTTGAAGCAGAAATAGCCTAGACCTCTCAATAAGGGAGATACCAAGTTCCTTACTGTTTCAGCCAGTAGAGTTCAGGTTTACTGACGTTTGCAGCCCCAGTACCCACACCAGTGAAGGGCTCGTCATTACCTATCCCAAGGTTGGGTGTCCAATAAACGTTCAATCTGCATTTCATTAATTGATTGTTCTCCTCCTCACCAGCTACGTGGGATCTATTCCCTCACCCTTGGACTGTAATCTCAACATCACTGACCTCGGCTTTTCCGGTCATCTGACGCGCACCTCTGAGGTTCTTGCTAAAAGCAAGACACTTGCGCTCAGCCAGAGAGACCAACATCGCAACCCTGCATTCCCCAATATTTGTTCTTTCAAATGCCTTTCTCAATTAGATCTCACCCAAATGTTTGAGAGTCAGGCTGAATTCCAACTTTCTGCTCCACAACAGACATGTTGAGCCTGCATAATTAAGGCAGCCAGCTTTATTTGCTATAAAAACATGGATTTTTTTTTTTGCTCCTTCTCAACTGTAAAATAATCAATAAATAGAATCCTGATGAAAAATGTCAGCATGTAGGAGAACAACTGTTTTATGATTCCTTTCTTTGGGGGCTAATTAACACATTGGGGATAAAGTGTACTATTAAGTTTATTCAATAAGGGAAGTTGAAACAAACTCTCTACTCCTGCTGAGATCTTGCTTTAGGTCAGACAAGACGGACAGACAGACAGTTTCAAAGCATTATAAAATGCACCACAAACACATCTGTAAAGGGGTGAGGCAGGCTTCCTACACTCTCTCTGCTGACTTGGGTTGTCTCAGTTTTTTTCCGCGTCCCCTAAGAATACACTGCCTGTTGTCTGTCAGACGCAACCCAGCTGGTCCCACAAGCAGGGGACATCATCTCTCGGACTTTCCTCCTTTTACATGGAGAGAACACGACTCCATTGGCAATGACCATCTATGCCTTGAAAATTTCATGAGGGGCCCTGGGAGCGGACGGCATGTTGTCAATTATGATGCCGCTATAAGAAACCCCCACTGAGCCATGGGGCAAGGAGACTATCTCCGACGCACGACACCTATCTGTTCCCTAATTATATTGCAATATAATCTCTCTGTGTGTTTGCTGATGAAGATAAAATATTCTTTTAATTCGATGGCCACCTGGGGGGAGGGGGAGGGGATCAGATAGCCAAGTCCCAGAATTCCCAGAGCTAAATTACAGTTCTTGTTCCAAGGCCTTTCTTGTGCCTGCCCTTTGCAGGGTCTTAAGAAAAACACCCACTTTTCCACCACGCTGGTCCTCAAAATGTTATCCCGGACCAGCAGCCCCAACAGCAGCAGCATCTTAGAACTCTTAAGAAATGCAGATTGCCAGGCCCACCTTAGACCCCCTGAAGCAGACACTGAGGGTAGGGTTCAGTAATCTGGTTTTTTTTGTTGTTGTTTTGTTTTTTTTTGCTTTTTGGAGACAGGGTCTCGCTTTGTAGTTCAGGCTGGCCCTGAGCTCACTATGGTGCCCAGGCAAGCTGCCGCGAACTCAGCAATCCTCCTGTCTCTGCCTCCCGAGTGCTGGGATTACAGACGTGAGCCACCACGCCCAGCATTGTCAGTAATCTGTTTTCAAGGCCCTACCTACTGACATCTGAGAGCTACTGGTCTACAAAAAAGGCAGAACATCATTTTAACTTACACTGACATCAGGGATGCCTAGAGTCTATCAGGGCTGGGCCCCTCTTGCTGCAGTTTGGGGCTCTGTTTATCCATCTGTACAATGGGGCTCTAGAGCTAGCTGGCAACTACTGATGCTGGAATTTAAGAGGCACATGGTTACCTGGCACCTGTCTCTATGGATACCTCGAAAGATCACCATTGCCAACATTCATCAGCTCTCACCCACCACACGGTAATTGGCAGGAGCTCTGCAGAGCAGTTCTCCAATGCCACCGCTAAGGTCATCAACGGCAACCAGGAGCTGGGGCTGGGGCTGGAAGCCCACAGAATCTCCAACCGCTTCTCATCTCTTAGCTTGGAGCTCTGAGCCACTCCATGGAAGCTGGGGACTGCTGCTGTCTTGGCTGGGGACTGTCCCACTTGGGCAGCTCTGCAGACACCCTCATGCACCTGCCTCCACCCAACAGCTGGACAGTAAGCCTGTGAAGCACAGAGCCTACAGTGACCACCACGGGGCTCGGGATTTTGGGGTCTGATGCACAGCTGTGTCCCCGGGGTTCACACAGGCTCTGGTACGGAGCAGCAGCTCCAGAACAGTGACAAGATGAAGTGCGCTGCCCATAGGAAGAGTCCGAATGCCCTCAATGCCCAGGTCCTAAATTATGATGGGTAGAGCCAAAGCCAAGATTGAAATCCTGGGGGCTAAGGAGAAATAAGATGCAAAAGCCAGACTATTTCCCAGCTGGTGCCACAACCCTTGGGCTCACAGGTGCTGACCTCCTGGGCAAATGCCCGCCCTCACATAGAACCAGAAGGTGCTCAGGCCGGGTTCTGAGCCTGAGTTCTCATTGGCCTTGACCCTCAAGCCCTTTGCCCAGCCACTTCGCCAGTCTTGCAGCTTTCTTCCCTCCCTCACTCTGTACGGAGCTCCAGGCCCCGCGGCCTGCTCGCCCAACTGTGAATCCTCCCCTCTGACTACCCCTTACCCATCCCATTTAGGGCCCCTTACATCCGAGAAGCCCCTACTCTGACCGTGGCCACAGGACGCTGCTCCTTCCCTGTGGGGTGAGCCAGGCTGTGGCGCCACTTACCCAGGACTCCAGCATAGGCACAGGCTAGGTGTGCGACCGAAGGTCACGTGAAGGAGTCGCCCTGGGGATGCCAGGACACACACACCCAACAAAAGGAGCCGGCAACCGGACCCCCTAACCTTACCCTCCCAGCCCTCCGGTCCAGCTCAGTCCGCAGCCGCCTGACAGGGCACAGCTGCCTGGGTTGAGAGAGGGGGAAAGTCAGCATGGAGCTGGAAAGACCCTGGTCTGCAAGCCAGGAGACCACGCTCGCCTTTGCTTCCTCCCTTAGCCGGCTCTCAGCGAGTCCTCCCACTTCCCTGCCTGGCTGCGGACGTGGGGACCAGGAAGGAGAAGCCTCTACTGCGGTTTAGACTTCACATTTCTAGCGGCTTAAACAACATGCGAGCGACAGAGAGTGCTGGTGCGTGGTGCCCACCAGGGAAAATCCGCCAAAGCAGCGCAGTGGGTGGTAGGTTCAGTGCCCTGGGCACCTTGCCCAGCCTGCAGGGGCGAGGTCGCAGTGACCCTCTGCGCAAAGCCCCGGCTTTTGGCCCCGCCCAACCCGGCACGAGAATCTCCCGAGCAATCCTCAATCTAGAGGGCCACGAGGCGGGTCCCCGTTTCTCAGTTCGCTGGGGTTTCTGGACTCGGGAGCGCAGATCGGCGCCAGGCAGGCTCGGACAGCCCCGCTGGCCGCCGTGCGCCGCCACCTGGTCGGTTCCTTAACCCGTTTCCCCGGCAGAGCTTTGGGAGGGCGCTGACTGCCCGGCACGGGTCCCCCCGCCCGGACCCCAAAGCAGGATGGTCCTGCTCTTTCCGCTCTCGGAGGGGGCCTGAGGCCGAGCCGCTCTGGCAGATTTTTCTCGAGATCCTGACCGCCGGGGACGGAGTCTGCCAGCCTTGAGGAGCCGGCCAGAGGGACGGACGGAGACGCGGCCGCCGCGGGATGGAGCCCGGGAGCCCGGGCGGGGAGAAGCTGGCGGCTCCGGGTCCGCGCACCCAGCTCGCGACGGCGATGGCTCCGTCGCACCCCGCAAACGTCCACGCTCCCGAGGCACGATTCTCCTGTGTTAAAATCGTGTATGAAAACAAAGTAGGAAAATAAGCCAAGTCCCGGAGCAGCGCGGCTGCGCTGGACAGCTCCACGGGCCCCCGCGACCCGTGCCCCATGTCCACCAGGGCCGCCCACAGCGGCGGGAAGTTGGGAACTTCCAGCCCGCGATCGCGGAGCGTATGGGGCGTGACTCGCTTCTCTTTTAACTTCGGGAGCTGGGGTCGCGAGCGAGGGCAGTACAGTGTGCTGGGAACCCGGCTCCCCACAGGGCCGCCCGGCGTCCCGGATTCCCCAGTACAAGGGGAAGCCGCTCTCCGCGCGACTCCTGGAAGCCAAGCACGCGTGGACCGGCCGGGGATCGGCGGCGCGAGCCGCACACGGCCAGGGCTCGGACCCGCACGCGTGCCGGCGCCCCCCGGGGCTCGAGGGCGGGAGCCCCCCGCGCGGCCGCGCTCCCGGGTCTCCCGCACACACGTGGAGGCTCTGCGGACGATGCGTCCGGGCTGCGGCCGGAGGGCGCGCGCTGCCCACGCCGGGGCGCTCCGCGCGCTGCCCGGACCCCTAGCAGTCAACGCCTGCCTGCGCCAAACTCGCCTTCGGGGGGCCCGGACCGCAGCTGGCTGCGCCGCCGGCGACCCACGGAGCAGGTGGAAAGTTAGTCTCGGGCCGCACGGCCCCCTCCCCAGCCTGGAACCCACACCCGGTCTCCTGGCGCCGCCGGCGCTCGGGGACACCGCGTCTCGGCGGACCCACCCAGCCACCTACCTGCTTCCGCGGCCCGCACAGGGCTCGCCAGCTGGTCGCGCGGTGCGATCCTCCCGAGCCCGAGCCGCCGCGAACCGGGCCGCGCGCGGGAGCCACGAGCAGCCTGAGCCGAGCGGCGGGCGGCGGGCGAGTGCGCGAGCCGGGGCTGCCGGAGCGGCGCCGCCGCGAGCCACCCCCGCCGAGCCCGGCCCTCCCTCCGCCGAGCCGCTCCTCCCCGCGCGCCGCTCCCGCCCCCCGCTCCCCACCCCCTCTCCCTGCCGGCTCTCGCCTGGCCCTTCCAGACCCTGCTTCACGCGCGCGCCCTTTTTCCTGTCTCTCGCGCTCTCTCTCTCTGGCTTCCTTTT
The DNA here is from genome assembly GCA_004025085.1 of Thryonomys swinderianus. NCBI lineage: Eukaryota > Metazoa > Chordata > Mammalia > Rodentia > Thryonomyidae > Thryonomys > Thryonomys swinderianus. The sequence goes on along the minus strand of PVIC010003572.1, from coordinate 3,565 downwards.
TCTCTGATTCACCTCTTTCCAGCGTCCCTTCTCCCCTCCCCCTTTCCTTCCTTCTACTCCCTCTTTTCTCTCTCTCTCTCTCTCTCTCCCTCCCTCTCTCTCTCTCTCTTCTCTCTCTCCTTTCACCTCATGTCTCTGCTCCCCTGAGTGCCCGGTCCGTCTCCAAGCTAGATGGGTGGGGTCTCACTAGGGCCAAAGGACACCAGGAGCTTTTAACAAGCCAGGGACCGAGAGGGACAGCCCAGGGCTGGACAGTGAGCCGCTAGAAACATCTGCGCTGGATTCGAGGCATTAAGCAAAGAACCTGAGTGTCCAGATCAAGCTGGGCTGGGTGACACCGGATGGGAGGAGGAAACTGAGGCCCAGAGGGCAAAGAGCTTGCCTTGCTGAGTCTCTGCAGAGCCAGGGCCCACGCCAAGGCCTTCCAGAGACCCAGACAGACCACCGGCTGTGCAGGGCGAGAGCCAAAGCCCCCTCCCCGCTCGCTCGCTCACAGCAGTGAGTCTGGGGGGCTGCAGCACCTGGGCACCTCTTGAGAACTACTGTAGGCTGCACTCACTCGGCCTATCCTACCTGAGCAAGGGGGCTCCTAGGTCACAGGATTTAAGGGGCTCTCCCTGTCAAGGCCCGTGCAGGTGCAGCTTCCACCTGACAGTGAGCACCTCCTGAAACTCAGCTCCTAGGAGTCTCCCTGCTCCAGCCTACCCTTGGCTCCTGAGCAAACCCTCTTCTGCCCTCCACAGCTGTCTGGCCTGGCAGCAATTCCCCACCTGAGCAAGAAAGGGCTGCGTTGTCCTTTAGGGACTCTCCAGCAGCAGATATAGATGTCAAGTTCCACCACTTGCTAACCTCTCTAGCCTCAGTTCTTTCATCTGTAAAATGGGAATGATAATGGTACTATGAGCTCCATAAGAATTACAGCTGGGGATTTAGCTCAGTGATTCCGGCACCTGCCTAGCAAGTGCAAGGTCCCTGGTTCCATCCCTGGTAACCACATACCACAATGCAGAGTGGTGACTCATGCCCACCAGCAATCAGTACCACACACCACCACGCCTGTAACCCCAGCACTTGGGGAGGCAGAGGCAGGAGGATTGCCAAGAGTTTGATGCTAGCATGGGCTACATAGTGAGTTCAGGGTCATCCTGAACTACAAAGCAAGACCCTATCTCAAAAAACTAAAAAAAAAAGAATTAAACTAAATAATACACCAGAGCTCAGCCTCAGGCACACAGTGGCACTTGGCAACTTTAGCAGTTAATATTAATAACAGGCGGGTTTTGCATATCTTCACTGATGTTTCCCTTGAGTTATAAATTCCAACTCACTCCCCACCCTGTGTTTCTTCCATTTGTAATTCCTAGGGTGGAGCAGACCTTTCTGTATAACCAGCCCTCCACCCCTCATCACTGCCCATGCTGGGGACTGCCTGGTTGGCTGCCACACTCTAAAAAGCCACACGGATCTATAAAGTGGCACCTTCCCCACCCAGATGGCAAGCCGCCAAGGACACATGTCCCAACAGAGCCAGAAACACTTTTAGCAAATCTCTGAGAGTCAGCGCGGGGTCAAGCCGGAGCCTGGGCACCATCACTCATCCGCCGCCCCAGAGCCTACCTTCCGCAGACACCACTTTACACGTTCCTGGTCCACGTCCGCCTCAGCTGCAGCGAGCGTCTCCTTTGTTTTCTTATTTTTTGATGCTGAGGATAACCCAGGGGCACACACTTGTAATCCCAGCACTCAGGAGGCTGAGGCAGGAGAATCATAACTTTTTTTTTTTTTTTTTTTTTGCTTTTTGGAGACAGGGTCTCGCTTTGTAGTTCACGCTGGCCCTGAGCTCACTGGCCCAGGCAAGCCACCGCGAACTCAGCAATCCTCCTGTCTCTGCCTCCCGAGTGCTGGGATGACAGGCGTGAGCCACCAGTCCGGCATTGTGGTATGCGGTGTTGATTGTTGGTGGGCGTGCCTCCACGTCCAGCATTATGTGTGGTAACCGGGGATGGAACTCAGGACCTTGCGCTTGCGAGGCAGGCGCCGGAACCACTGAGCTAACCCTCCGGCCCCGGAGAATCATAACTTTAAGGCCTGCCTGGCTACACAGCAGATTCAGTCTCCAAAAGCAAAACAAAGCAAGAACAAACCTGTGCTCTGATGGGGGCAGATGCTCATGACCAAGCCCAAACCCATCCCTCCTCTACCTATCAGCTCTGTGACGCCTGTGGGGCCATTTCTACCCTGTTCTCACTTCCAGCAGGACGCAGGTTGGGCAGGAGGCCAAGCTCTGCTGACCCAGCAGGGAGGAGTCCCCTGGGGAGTGAGTTCCCAGAAGCCCAGGGCCCAGGTGGGAAGCTTCACCCCTTCACTCCCTCTCTCTCTTGCCGCACCTCTCCTTGCTTGGGGCCCCTTTCCCTGAGCCACAGAGGACTCCAGGATGACTGGGGTTTATTGAGTGCAGGAAAGATTCCAGAACTCATGGGGTCTTCTAAACAGTAGGCAGAACAGGACACAGTAAAGTGCCTTGGTGAAGTGTCTGTCTCTGGCCTGTCCTATTAACCTTCATATCTACTACAAAGCCTGTTGTCAAAGAATATACAAAGAAAGCCAGGGGTGATGGCGCACTCTGTAACCCCAGCTCAGGAGGGCTGAGACAGGAGGCTCAGGCCAGTCCGGGCTACATAGTGAATTCAAGAACTGCATAGTAGCCAGGCGTGGTGGCTCACACCTGTAATCCCAGCACTCGGGAGGCAGAGACAGGAGGATTGCTGAGTTCGAGGCTTGCCTGGGCTACATAGTGAGCTCAGAGCCAGCCTGAACTACAAAGTGAGACCCTGTCTCAAAAAAAAAAAAATAAGGGATGTGCAAAAAATCTAGTTTATTACTCAGGTAGACACACGATGGATGGTATTTAAACCTCACAGCAATCCTGTATAACAGGCATCCCAACCCTTTTTTTTTTTTTGTCTGGAGACAAGACTTGCCCATTCTGGGGATACCTGTAATCCCAGCACTCTCACTGTGGGAAGCTGAGGCAGGAGAATTGCAAGTTTGAGCCCACCATGGACAATTTTTTGAGACTCTGTCTCAAAAATAAACAAATAAAAAGGGTATCAGAGATGTAGCTCTGGCAAAGAATGAAGGCCCTGGGTTCAATCCTAGCACCATAAACCAGTAAACAGCAGGACATGAACTTGAATAAACACAAGCTTGTTCAGAGCACTTTCTTGGGTGCTGTGGTGTCTAGTGTTGCTTGGTTGGAGCCAGGGCCCAAACCAAGGAGGCCTCATCCTGACTGCCTGCTCCAGCACCACTTTCGGCAGGGTGACCTTGAAACCATCTCAGTAGAGGAACCAAGGAAACCCCCAACACCCAGGTTCTAAGGCAGAGGTGGCGAACCTATGGCTGAGGACTGTATATGTCACTGAAGGCTCTAAAAGCTCCACCATCACCGGTCTAAGGTAACTCACATGACACTCTGACACATCGTCAGTGGATGCCCATGTGCGGTCCTGCCTGACACACCTATGCACACACCAATAACCCACAGTTCCCACCCCCACACACT
>PVIC010003571.1:0-68195 GCA_004025085.1 Thryonomys swinderianus | reverse complement strand
CGATCCCCGGTTACCACATATAATGCTGGGCGTGGTGGCTCACGCCTGTAATCCCAGCACTCGGGAGGCAGAGACAGGAGGATTGCTGAGTTCGCGGTGGCTTGCCTGGGCACCATAGTGAGCTCAGGGCCAGCCTGAACTACAAAGTGAGACCCTGTCTCCAAAAAGCAAAAAAAAAAAAAAAAAAAAAAAAAAAAAATTTAAAGCCTAGGGTAGGTCTGGGTGGAATGACTATTTTTTGTGTGTATGTGATACTGGGGGTTGAATCCAGAGTCCTTCAGACTAGTCTAAGTCACCCAGACTTGTTTCGTTTTCCTCCTGCTCAGCAGCCTAAGTAGCTGTAACTATTATTCTATGCTCTGGACGTATTACAGTGGGTAGAAATAACTACTAATGTTTTAGCCTTTGTCACTCAAGACCTTCGTATTACAAACCGGAAAGATATTGGCAGATGACATTTCAGAAACCTTTGCCAGAGAAACACAAAAGAGTGGAGTTACTTTCTGGGTCTCTGTTTCCTTACGTGTACCTGAACTTGGCCCTCAAGGGTTCCCGCCTCTGACCTGAAGGGGCGCAGCTCCTTTCTGGACTCTATAGGCCCAGTTTCGCTTTCTGTTCATGAGGCACTTACATTCTACTTCTACTTTCACAGTTCTCTCTTTCTTTGACTTTTTATCTTCAGTATTTCAATTCTTCTTTTTTAAAAAGGCCAATACAGATGTCACGAAACTCCCGGACTGTCTACTGAAAGCTGGCATTTGTTTCTAGCTTCTGAGTCCCTGATATTACTTGTGGATGGTGCCTAATCTTTTCTACCTGGGCTTATGATATTTGTTACCAGTGGTGACTGATTCACCTCTGGGTCCTGCTCCTTCCCCTTAAGCAGGCACCTAGTGAACCGAGAGCTTAGTAAGTATCTGGACAAAACAAAGTGAAGGAGACTGAAAGTGCCTTCTAACACTAATTCTGTGGCTTGGGAATATCACCATACTTGTCCTGAAGCAAGTTGAATGAGAACTCATTTAAAACTCACTTTTTAAAAAGTTATAGTCCTAGATAACAAAACAAAATGGGGTTGGCTGGGTTCTTGTTTTTCTAAGGAGAAATATATTTAATGGCACATTCCATGTTGAAGAAAAAAAAAAACACTGCCTGAAGATTTTTTTTTTCTCGGGAACATCAATTTTGAGATCCTCTTCTGATGCTCACTGGCGATAAAGCTCTAGGCAAATTGTGTCAGTTTTCTGAGTTCACTTTTGCCAACAAGAAGATAATGACATCTGTTTCACTGAGTTGGGAGGAGCCAGTGATAATGGGTTGAAAGTGTTTTGTAAGTTGAGAAGGCTGGCATCCATAATAAAACATATTACTATCACTCTTACTGTTATTATTTTAGAAGTCCTTACCATCTAATAGGAACGCAGTCTCTACAGGTCCTTTGGGCTTCTAAGCACAAATGCTGTATTTACAAGTTTATGTCATACTGACTGTGAGGCTGAGCCACAGCCAAACCGTGCTAATAGCTCCCGGTCCTTATTTATCGAGCACCTCTCTTCTGAGAGAGGGGGCTGTGAAGAACTGGATCTGTCATTCCGGCATCAGTCATTCACCCAACACATCCTCACTGCGTGCCTGCTTTGTGTCAGGCAGCATTTTCAGACAAGTCGGGTGGTTGTTAATGCTGTTACTGTCCTGCTCACATTACGGAAAGGGAGGGGTTCTTGAAGCCATGTGGAGGCCAGAATATATCACAGAGCTCAGGTCTATACTGTGCTGAAACTAATAGTTTCATGAACAGAAGTCATTTTTTTTTTTTTTTGAGACAGGGTCTCGCTGTGTAGTTCAGGCTGGCCCTGAGCTCACTATGTGGCCCTCGCAAGACTCGAACTCAGCAATCCTCCTGCCTCTGCCTCCCGAGTGCTGGGATTACGGGTGTGAGCCACCATGCCCGGCGTGAATAGAAATCATTTTGTTCTGAGTCACCTGTCTTCACCTACCACGCATGGGCCTTTACCATTGTGTGTCCTAATGAAACATGAAGGTGGCAGTTGAAAGGCACTTTGTGTGACCCAAGTCGCAGAGATTAGGTTTCTGTACTGGCCTGGGCAGCTCAGTTTCAGATATTTTGGAAAAGAAAGCTTACATACAGCTATTGATTGAGAGAGATTTGAGTCAGTCCCCAGCTGTCACCGGCAGAGCCCTGCACCTGAAACAGACACATTCACAGTGGGGCAAGTTCACTTTCATTCTCTGGAGACAATGGACTCTTTCTTCCCAGTGGAATACTTTCTAAAGGCTGAGGTAAAAAGGCTTCCTTTCCTGTGCAGTGACTCAGAGCTAGGAGTCAGCAGGAATGTGCTGATGTAGCTGATGTAGGGATTACTGGGCGTGCTCCTCACCTTCAGTCTTCTAACCTCCTCACCTTCAGTCTTCTAACCTCCTCGCCTTCAGTCTTCTAACCTCCTCGCCTTCAGTCTTCTAACCTCCTCGCCTTCAGTCTTCTAACCTCCTCGCCTTCAGTCTTCTAACCTCCCCAACACGTTTCTTAGCACAGCACAGGTAAGCAGCACACAGGCTTTCAGCAGTAGGGTGGCTGATAGTCAATTTGCCACACTTGCTGAGGGACTGTGGACCTTGAGAAAGACACAAAGATAACAGGACCATTTCCTCTCACAGAAAAACACAAGAGGGTGATGAAGACCATGTAGAAATAAGGAAAAGGGACTGCTGCATCCTCTTCCTCTGCCTCCCATACCTCTTATTTCTATAATATAGTATTTGGATGCCTTTGCAGCAAACTAAGCCAAAATTTGGAAAAAAGAAGTTGGGACAAGAAGGGGTGTTTTGCTGAGGTGAGCAAAGTCCTGGAGACAGGGAAGTTGATGCTGTTCTTGGGCATCAGAAGGGGTGCTGAGAAGATGATGGGAAGGTAGGACAGGTATGTGCTGTAGGAAAACCTTCCTTTGGGTCTCCATGGCAACCCACTGGCCTTCTCTGCAGTCAGATAGGCAATCCCATCAAGAATTCGAACACGTTGTGTGGAGTGCAGTCTGAACCCTCGGCCTCTAAGTACTATTTCACAATTTTCCCAGTCTCTTGCATCTAACAGATTCGTTAGGGCAACTGGAAATCCAGTCACATCTCAGATAACAAGTGTTGTGTAATTTCTGATGAATGAAGGCTCAGAAAGATCTACCGTAATGGTTTTTCCATCCATTTCAAACTTAGTATGAATGCTAAGAAAAATTTACTTGCATTTGGCAAAATGGCCCTAGAAATACAGTAATAATTTAGGTTACTAGGTTTATTTTGATAAGTAATAAATTGGCTTGAGTGAAGGTAAAAAGAAAAAGAACTCAGTCTCTTTCCTTTTGCTAATGGTATTTAGGATCACAGCATCATCTTTTTACTTGATTTAAATACAGGTAGCCACTTTACTTTTGAAGGCACCCTTCTCTTGTTCTTCATTTGATGGTTAAAATATTCTCTGTGATTTAGGAATTAGTAATTGTCTTCAAAGTAATATTTTAATTGTGTTTGTTTTTCATTTTTAAAGAAATTCATCAAATACATAGATTTTGTATATTTATGCGTGTGTATGTGCACATCAGTTCCTCTCTTTCAAATGCTCCAAACTAGCAACAATTAAAACAGTACAAAAGGTAAGAATGAGCCCTGGAATACCCAGGCCCAGAGCCTATAGAGATTCTGTTTTGACCAGCTTTATTCTGCTTTGAAAATATCACATACCTGCTCTGGAGCATAATTTTCCCTTGGGAAAGATTCCTAGCCTTTCCTGCCTTCAAATATCTAGGGACTGTTAGATGTGGTGCGTGGTGTGAGGTATTGCACACACGACCACATGTGCTGTCTCTCACAGAGCTTGTTTTTAAAGGGGAGACAAGAGGGTCCTAGTGGTGTAAGTTGAAGAATTGTGGAAAGGATGAGGCCCTTCCATGATATAAATTGTGACAACCATCCCTTTAAACATTTGATAACATGGCTTGATAATCTAATCCAAATCTAATCACTATTTGTAGAATGAGAGTTTAGACATTAGTATTTTTTTTAACCCTGTTTTAGTTTTCCTCACCATGGATATTCAGGGTATTTTTTCATTTCTTTGTAAAATTTTATGAGCCATCAAGTTAAAACTATAATAGCTATTGTAGTGGTGGTGTATTAAAAATCAGTTTAAAAAATGTAAGTTCAAAATTTCAAGGAGAGAGAAGTGTTCAAATCCAGTTCACCAGTGATTACTTAATCCAGCCATGTGTTCATTTAAAAAAAACTTTTGTTGGCTCTATCTGCATGATTTGTTTATCTTTCTGATCCTTAAGAACAATGACTCTTAAACTTGGAGAAAATATATACAAAGTGCACAGTATTTAGAGTAAGTGGTTAATAAATTTACAAATGGCTTATCAGATTCTGTGCCAGGCTCTCCCTGGGCATCTCCTATAGGGCAGAGGAGATGAAAGAAGTGAGCCACTGTGACTTTGTGAATTCAGAAACCCTGAGAGAGGTAGAGGTGCAGTTCTGAAATTTGTTCAAACACTCATGGGCTTAAAGACAAGAAAAAGGCACAGCTGGAAGGAATGTTAGGTAAGAATTTGGCAATGAGATCATCATGATTAGAGAATTCAGGGTGGAAAAGCAAGTCAGATGCACAAGAAGCAAGAAAGAAACCAGGATCAAATTGCTGAGTGGTTGGGGTCAAATGGTGAGAATCTAAATTTGCACCTGTTCAGATTTCCTTTGTGCTATCTCAACAGCTTGAAAAGTCAAGGCTGGATCCTCACAGGAACTACACTGAAACAGGAAGAGCTGAAGAAAAATCATGTGCAAGATTCAGTCATTGCAGCCAAGAGACTAAGTCTGATAGAACAAGTAAACAAAAATATCCTGGATGTTAGATGTCCCACAGAGGCTGTTTAAGGTTTAGTCACCAGTCCAAGGTGCTATTAGGAGATAGTAGAACTTCTATGAGGTGGGGCTTAGGGGAAGCAAGTTAGGTGACTAGAAGTGTACCCTCAAAAATGATATGGGGATCCTCACTCTTTCATCCATCTTTCTTTGATGCTGGACTACGGTGAGGCAAACAGCTTTGCTCTACCGTGCACTCACCACCATGATGTTCTGCCTCGCCACAGGCCCAAAGGCAACAGGGCCACCGAACCATGGTCTGAAACCTCTGAAGCCATGAGGTAATATTTTGAGTAGCACAACACTCAGTTCTAAGAACATCAGAAAACAAGCCAGGGCTTTTAAGATAGGTGATTAAATTACCCTGGAAGCTTGCTCATGCAGGTAAATCCCTCAGCTCCAACGTTATAGCAGCTAACCTAGGTTGCTGAGGCCATTGGAACAGAAATTAAAATTTCCCCTTGAGGCACAGCTGGACTCCTAGGGGTGTGCAGACCTCACCCACACTGTCTTTCTCTCCTCACCTTCCTTCCACTTCAAGAACACCAGATTATTTACTTCACTTGCAGTACCCTATCTCCAGCGAGTCTCTAGTGCTGAACTCCCTGACTGACGTGGCTTTTTTGTTCTGGGTTTAGTGTTCCTTGCTCCCGTCTTAACTAGAACAGTAATGTGTTCTCTCTCTCTCTCTCGGCTTCTAATGGGCCGCAAGTGCAAACACTAGTGGCAGAAGATGTCTCATCCACCAAGTATGCCCTTGAAGGATGGGCAAAGTTCAGATATTTAAATTCTGCAAGTAGTTGGTTGTACTTCTAACCCTGCAGCTCACTTGTTATATATTTTGGAAAATTAACATACCTTCTTGGGGCCTCAGTTCCTTATTCATGTTATGGTGAAGAATGAATAATAGTAAATATAAAGCACCTGTCAGCCACTGTCTAAGTGGCTGAGACAAAGATACCTGGGACCATAACTTAAAGGTGGAGATGTTTATTTGGCTTATAGTTTCAGTCCGTGACTAGCGGGTTCCAGTGCAGAAAACAGCAGAGTGGAAATACCTGGTAAAGGAAAGCTGCTTATGTCATGGCAGCCAAGACAAAGAGGCAAAAGCGAGGAGCCAGGGAGAGAAGAGAACAAATCCTCCCAGGTTATGGCCGCAATGATTCTCAATGATTCTCTCAACCTCAATGATTCTCTTCTTACTGGGCCTCACTGTCTACTACCCAGTGAGCTCTAGTATTTCATGATCCACCTTTCATGGGCCTCACCTCTGAGCACACGAAGCTTTGGGAGGATATCCAGATCTACACCACAACATTCTGCCCCTGGCTCCCCAAAAACTCATGCTTATTATTTTATGGAGAATCTATTTACTCCATTTCTTAGAGTCACCAAAGTTTTAACAGCTTGAGCATTGCTGAGAAGTACAAGTCCAAACTCCCCTCTGAGACAGAAGGCAAACTCCTGGTTGCAATATGCTGTGAAATTCAAAAAGAAAGTTAAACAGGGCCAATCTACAATAGCACAGGGTAAATATTCCCAATTCCAAAAGGGAGGGATAGGTGGATGGAAGCCAATGGGACCAAGGCAAGATCCAAAACCAGGGCAAACTGGGCGTGGTGGCTCACCTGTAATCCCAGCACTCGGGAGGCAGAGGCAGGAGGATTGCTGAGTTCCAGGCTTGCCTGGGCTACATAGTGAGCTCAGGGTCAGCCTGAACTGCAAAGGGAGGCCCTGTCTCAAACAACAACAACAACAACAACAACAACAACAACAACAACAACAACAGCAACAACAACAAAAGCAGAAAACCAGGGCAAACATTAAATCCTACATCCAGCACCCAAGGTAAGTTGTAGCAATAAATGAGAGCTCCAAAGGGTGAGCGGGGGGCACTGCTATGGCATTGCCAGTGAGAGCTTTCCTAGCCAATCTTGCTTTCTCATGGCTGAAACAAAATACTAGATACCCCCAACTTAAAGGGAGGCAAGCTTTATTTTTGGCTTACAGTTTGTACAGTTTCAGTTCATAGTGTGCTGGAGCCGGGACAGGCCAGCATGGCAGAGAGGCACAGAAGTGAGCTACTGATGGTTTGGCAGGCAGGAGGCAGAAAGAGAGACCAAGAGAGGAGGGTGGAGAGAGATAAACCATCCGGGCCACGCCCCCAGTGGCCCACCTCCTCCCACTGAGTTTCACCTCCCCAATCCTATTTAGCTATAAACTCATCAGTGGCTAATCACCTGATAAGAATCACAGCCTTTTATCCTATCACCATCCAGACACCCCACCTATGAGGGTATGAGGCTATGGGGGAACATCTAGATATAAACCATAAGCAGAGAAAGAAGAGAGAAGATTGGGAGGGAGATAGAATCCTCCAGGTCATGCCCTTGGAGGAATATTACAGATAATTAGGATCCATTTCTCTCTGTCTTTTTATCTGTGTCTGTCTGTCTGTCTGTCTGTCTCTCTGTCTCTCACGGAGGAGATTGGACCCAGGTCCTCTTGTATACTGGGCAGGTGCTCTACCATTTAGCTCCATCCTAACTCTGTTTTTAAAATTTAATGTATGGAATTCATGATACAAGTGAACACAAATGTAAAGTACTTTTGAAATTTATAGTGGTTTGGGGGGGGTTGTAAGAGAGAAGTTTGGTTTTCTAAATAATCATGCTGTCCCTTTGAGAAAATCTGTGATGTTATACCATAGCAAATCATCCGCTTGGTATCGTTATAGCGACACAAGGATTACATTTAATTTCATTCCATCAATAATCCCCAAGGAAAATTGTTTAAGTTAATTTCATAAACATTTGATTTTTCTGAGTGTTGCTATCTCTTCTGAATTTTGGTGTTTAGTTTTTCATGGAGATGGATGAACTAGTTTTCTTTCTTCTTCTCAGTTCCTTCTAGTTTTGCTCCTGCAGAACTCAGTGTTCCTCCATTCCAGGCCAGAGTGATACTTGTTGCATGACTCTCCCTTTAATATAATTTGTAAAGACCGCAGAACAGTGGAGCCCACGTGCAGAGAAGGCACATTTCTGATGGGGGTTCCCACCTGCATCTGTGCTACTCCAGTGTCTACACTCTACTTACGGGATGTTAGTCTTATGGGACTATTATCCAGAGCAAATAATGCTGAAGACATTGATAGCAAATGACTTAGCCCATGCATCAATGTGAAGAGAGTTTACAAATGCACGGTAATGTATCCTGCAGGGATGCATAATCTTTTTAAATGTTTTTCTTGAACATACTTACAGCCAGTTGTGAAAAGACCACATCCATTATTAGAAAAATAGTGTATCTCCTGTACTGTAGGGAGATTCTTGATAGACAGTTGCTGCATTTAGCCATGGAAGCTAACTACCACTCAAGGAAGAAAATTCTCTGTGTAGGTAGAAGAGTCAAAGATTAAGGGGCTCAAAATTCTTTCTTAAAAGGAGAAATAATAATTGGGTCAAAACTAAAGGAAGTGCGTGATAGGAATAGTTAGCTGTATTCTGTGCACAGAACTAGTAAATAAAAACCAACAGAATATTTATTGTGCATGTATTTCTTTCTGTAAGTAATTCATTCCTTTTCCTTAAATGATTAGATAATTGTTTTGCTTATGGAGTTCTAGAAAGTCAATCTAGAGATTGTTAATGAGGTTGTGTTGTGTGTACTGGTGGTAATAAAGTAGGCATTTCCAGAGGTGGGAAATTCAAGACCAGAGTGGAAAAAAGGTAATACTGAAAACAACTCAAGTCTAGGAAGCCAAAAGTGAAAATTTTCTTCATTCTTGGAAACTAGGGAGAGAAAGAGAATATATCAGGCTAGGTGGGAAATACTGAGGGTCCCAGAAGTAGATACAACTTGGCAAGTGCTGCTACTGAAGACTATTTTTTATTTGTTCTTATAGCATCGTAAATGAATGAATCAACTTCTTTTAAAGGTCTGGGAATAGTCCGGGCCTTTGTTCATTTAGTTAGTCACTAATTGACTCATTGAATTAAGAGTATCACTTTATGCTCCTGAGGGCACTATGGTATGTGATAGAAATACCTCACTTGTCCGAATAAAATTTCAGCTGCTGCAAGAAGACATCAATATCTAGAATAGACTAGATTACTTATCAGCAATACAAATTTATTTCTCATGATTTTGGAGACTGGGTAGTCGGTAGTCCAAGATCAAGGAGTTAGGAGTCTTGGTTTCTGTGGAGGGCTGTTTTCTGCCTTATAGAGAACCATCTTGTTACTGTAACTTCACACTAAGAAAGAGGCAAGGGAGGTCTCTGGAAAGCCTTCTGTCATGGCCCTAATTCCACTCCCATGAGCTGTGTCCTCATGATCCTCTTACTGCTCAAAGCCCCCACTTTCAAATACCCTATTATGGATTACACTTAGCATGTATTTGGGGTGTGCAAGTATTCAACCTATAATACTCCTTGTAAAGAAAGACAGATAGGTCAATACATGAGAGACACGAATGAAAAATACCAAAAATAACGTGAGGATTAAGAGGAGGCTTCTCAGGGAGTGCTTCAGTTGGGGTTTGAAGGGCAAGTAAGAGTCCCTTAGGATGAGAAACAGAGTGGCCCAAATTATCTTCCCAGTTCTGACTGTATGAGAATGTTTGTCCTCCTTTCTTTGCTGTGTTGGTGAGTTTGTGTCACTGTTCAATGGCTGAGCAGAACTGCCACGTTTGGTGGGATACTTTTTCACCTGTTTTCCACTGTACACTCGCCAGGTATCAGAAAGACAGGGTGAGATGATGCCTGCAAGCACCGACCTCAGACCCAAACACCTCTGATTTGTGCCTCTAGGACTTCACGTCTGAACTGAAAGAGGTGGGTTTGAAGACCTCTAGGGGAACTTTGGGTCCTCGTCCTAATGCTTGAAGGAATATGATGCCGGAAGGAGCCTTTAAGACTGTTTTGTTTTCGTCTCTTCTTTCAAGGCGAAGAAACTGGAGTGACATCTCCACCCACATCTCAACTCTCTCCAACCTCTCCAATTCTGAGTTAAGGAGAAATATTACTGCATGAACTTGGATGGGATTAAGTAGGCTGAAATACATCTCGCCAGTTAAAATAAGTAGTTGTAGATTTAACATATCAACATTTTCATCACTGTTATAAATCAAGACAGGTCCTAGGTGACTGACAGAGGGCCCGAGGGCCCTAGCATCATAGTCTTAGAACCCAGGGTTTAGAAATCAGTGCAGAAAAGAGTCCTCTGTGCAGAGCAAGTCTTGATTTCACCTCTAACCACAGTCCTGTTTCCTTGACAATTAGTTCACCACAGTCATCCTACTGACGCCAATAATTAAAGATGAAGAAGAAAACCAACAATGTACAAATACCTAGTGAATTTTTTTTTTTTTTTTTTTGCTTTTTGAGACAGGGTCTCGCTTTGTTGTTCAGGTTGGCCCTGAGCTCACTATGGTGCCCAGGCAAGCCGCTGCGAACTTAGCCATCCTCCTGTCTCTGCCTCCCAAGTGCTGGGATGACAGGAGTGAGCCACCACATCCAGCATTGTGGTATGCGGTGTTGATTGTTGGTGGGCGTGTCTCCACGCCCAGCATTCTATGTGGTTACCGGGGATCGAACTCAGTTCCTTGCGCTTGCGAGGCAGGCGCCGGAACCACTGAGCTAACCCTCCGGCCCCCTAGTGTATATTTTTTAAACATACTTTTTAGAAATATCAAATAGATACCTTCATTTGTTTTATTTTTAATATACTGTCACATACCAGTTCTGTCATCAATTGGCCGTGAACCTTCACGTCCCTGCTAATAATGCTCCTGTACTAATACACCTGTGAAATGCACTATTCTGTCATATTCTTCTGCTGGCACTTGATTTCAGTTGGCTGAAATTACTCATTCATCTTTTTCCTCTCTTTGTATTAGCAGGGATTTTGGGACCAGTAACATAGCTAATTGCTTCATTTATGCACTGGGCTTTGCCTGGGTAGCCAGAGTCACTGCAGAAATTTAGATTTAAAACAGGGTCAATGGGTGGAGAGGAAAATGGGTTAAAAAGAAGAATCAAAATACATTATGTACAGGTGCAAATTTCCCATGATGAATGCTGTCATTATGTATATCTAAAATGTATCTATAAATATTTTTCTTCCTCCCCCTCAGAAAGAGATTTGAGGATAGATGTAAACGGGGAAGATTTCTCACCAAGTAAGAGAACTGACAATGAAAGAATGTTTTGTTATGGGGGATCAGCACAACTAACTTTTAGACTTGATTTTTAAACTTATTTTATTAATCTACATCTGTTATGCACAATAAATACATTCATTATAATGAAATGGTACATGATCATATCTCATTTTTATCCTTTTTATTTTTCTTTCTTCTCTTCTCCCTCCCCTAGCCTCTTATTCCCAGAGCTCTGGCCCATCTCCATGAAGCCTATCTCCCTGTGTCTTCTTATCCAGCTTTGCCCTCTCTTTAAATCATTTATACTTTGGCTTTCTCATAATTCGGGAAGCCATGTGCTATATGATGCCTTTTTCTGATTTATTTCACTTAGCATTATGGGCCAAAGGTTCACCCATTTTCTTATAAATGACTTAAACTTATCCTTGGGGCAGAGTAGCACTGAACT
Source organism: Thryonomys swinderianus (assembly GCA_004025085.1). Lineage (NCBI taxonomy): Eukaryota > Metazoa > Chordata > Mammalia > Rodentia > Thryonomyidae > Thryonomys > Thryonomys swinderianus. The sequence goes on along the minus strand of PVIC010003571.1, from coordinate 56,659 downwards.
GTGTATATACAACATATTTTCTTTATCAATTCACTTGTTGCCATATAGGCTGTTTTCAAAATTTAGCCACTATAGATATGGGTATGCAGGGATGCTGTTATAGATATGGGTATACAGGGATCACTATAATATGTTGTCTTTAACTCTTTTCAAAAGGTACCCATGAAGTGATATACTTGGGTCTTATGAAATTCTAGTTTTAGTTTTTTGAGGAATTGCCATACTGATTCAATAGTACTTGTGCCACTTTACATTCTTACCAACAGTGTATTAGTGTTCTTTTCTCCCTACAACCTTATCGACATTTTTTAATTGTATTCTTGATGATGGATGTTCTTTCTGCTGTAAGATGAAATCTCAGTGCTGTTTTGATTTGCATTTCTCAAACGGCCAAAGATGCTGAATCTTTTTTTTTTCATGTATCTGTCAGCCATTTCTACTTCTTCTTTTGTTAAATGTTTATTCAGTTCATTTAGCCATTTTTGCTTGCATCTTTTATGTTGTGGTAATCTGTTTTCTTGAGTTCTTTATATCTTGTAGGTTTTAGTCCTCTGCCTGAGGGGTAGCTGGTAATTTTCCCTCATTCCTTACATTGTCTTTTCACTATGACAGTTGTTTCTTTTGCTGTGCAGGAACTTTCAATTTTTATATATCCCATCTGTTGATTCTTGGTGACAGTTTTTGTGCAACTGGGGTTTTGTTCTGAAAGTCCTCCTTATGCTTATGTCTTCAAGACTGTTATTTATCTTTCAGGAGATTCAGTGATTTTGTTCTTATATCTGGGTCTTGGATCCATTCTGTTGTGATTTTAGTACAGGGTAAGAGACATGGCTGTACAATTATTCTGTTTGTGAATTCTCATTTTTCCAGTACCATTTGTTGTTCAGTCTTGTTTGTAATTTATTACTTGACTGGGAAATTAATTTTTCTCCCACTCTTGCCCTCATCTCTTACCTTTAGACTAGAGGATTAATGAATTTTTTTCAGCTTTGAAAATTCAATGTAAACACAATGAATCTATAGACTAGTGGTTACTTTCCTTAGTAGACTAGAACCCCACACAGTAGCTACTCAGTATACGTCAGAGAATAAATGGCAGAATTTTGTTTATTACTGAATTTTTTAGGTCCAAATATTCATTACATACAGATTTTTACCAATGATATAGATAGCACTCTATTTTGAATTTTGGAAGGTAAAGATTTATATGCTTAGGACATGGCTTTACTCAAATGTACATTCTTCCCAAAAAGCACTTTTACCACGAATTTTCAAAGTAAAAGTTGACGTGCATTTGGTTTGTGCGTAACATCAAAAGTCAAACATGGAGTTGGTCATTATAGCAAAGTCATTTTTATATGTTATTTTGCCACATTGTTTTTCCTCTGGGGTGAAAAGGGGAAGTCTGCTAAAAGGTGTTATTTCCCAGTATCCTGTTTGGACTGATTATTTTAGCCTGTGTCGACTTTGAGATCTAAACATTAATAAGCTTGGCATATCCCATTTTAAGTGGGCATAATGCCCAAGGTAACAGATGGGGCCTAAAACTGTCAGTGATGGCTCGTGTAAAAATCTCTAATATTGTCAAGTGGACACAGTTCTTAACAAGAAATGTCAAAAATGTTCACCAGTTGGCTTCCAGATGCCATGCCATGCGCTATTACTCCGTTGTAGCCTCTGTCAATCTCTCTGGACTCTTAATAGCTCCCAGGGGTGATTGCTGTTAGACTGTGTGGATGGATAGCTGCATGGCAAAGCACACCTAGTTGACCCTCACCTCTGTCCTTCCTTGACTTTCATAGACTATTCCTCATCTTGATTCCTTCCCTGAATCACGAATCGTGTTCACTGGAAGCTTCGCTTGTCAGATTCTTCTTAGTAAAAGAATTCTTTTACTTTCATTAAAGGAAGAGAATGAGTCTTGCAATGTAGTGAACATGGAAAATGTTTTCTCTACTTTCTATAGCAATATCACTCTCGCATGACTTTGTCACAGTGACCCATCCTCTTCTTGTCCTTTGAAATTTTTATGCCTACTTCATTCTGCGCTTGTCTGTGAAATTCTAGGCTTTTTATGAAGACGTAGCCTCCCTAAGAGGGACATCTGAACTCTGTTTCAAAGATACTTGACCCTCAGCCTGATTAGCTATGGTCTCTGTTTCAGATTAAACACTGGGCACATTAGTTACCTGATGTCCTGCCTCGTGATGGTCTTGCTGCTTTTTTCATGTTATGTATGGCCCTGTTTGTGCCAGGAGAATAATTGATGGTACTTAATGGCTAAATGAATTGACTTTTAGTCATGGAAAAAAGTTCTATCTCATTAAAGTCACTCATTTCCTCATCAGGTATTAAGTAGCTTCTTTTAGGACCTACATACTCCTCTAGAAGTTTGAGATGCACCATAACAAGGACCTGTCTCTTTGTCCCTGAGGAGCCCACCCCTTGATGACAGTTTGGATTTGAGACATTCCAAGGAGACTATGAGCTGATCACCTCTCCCATCTTTCAGGGAGCCCTTGCTTGTAGAGAAGAGTTGACTTTAGTCTCATCACCAAGAGGATTTATAAATGGTCCGCTGTTATTTTTAAATGATACATCATTCCATTATAAAAGATAAATAGTAAGGAAATACTTGAGCACCAGAAAGGTCAGAGATTCTTTTCCATTTATATTCAGTGCTTCTTGAATAGAGTAAGAATATGGGAAAAATGTATGTTGGCTGGTAATTGATTTGACATTAACAAGGTCTTTTAAATTGTTAATTATAATGTTATGCATTGCTATTAATTAATTCCAATCATGTTTACTGTTTCTGAACATTCTAGTAGGGAGTAAAAGCTAAAAGAATCAGAATGTGCATACAGAGACCATCAGTCACATAAGTTAACCAGAAATAAGCTGGAGTCTCCATGTTGGAGGCCTAACTCTCATCCAATTATGCAATAGGTGCAATACAGTCATTTAATTTATTGTTCAAGCCAGTAAATTATGCTGTGATAAAGGGATAAAAAGTGGACATTAGCACAAATCAGAACTCTCACAAATTTTGCTGTGGTAATGGGTGAAAAAAGGGGGATGTCTTGCACAAAGCAGGGTATTAATTTACCCCGTCATGGGATCATGCATACCTAATTTTTGGCACTTTGAAACAGTAAATCGTTGGGCTATTACTCTATTACTATATTTCAAATTCATGATCAAGAAGGTTCATTCTAAGTAGGTCAAGGGATGTCTTACGAACACTTTCATAAAATAACTCTCTAAGTCCCACAGGGGGATGGGAGAGATTAGACCCTTGCTAAAAAGGTTGAAGGACTTTAAAGGCTTTCAGCCTATGATCTTTAGCCCAAATGGATCCAAGACCTTAAGAAGAGTGGGTATAATTTACTGACTCCTATGTATACACCTTTGAATGTATTGTCGTCTGTCCTTAGGGCAGCTCTACCTAGAGCGGTAATATTTACTTTGCTAGCCAAAGAAAACAGGTCTCACAGTTATTAAACTGTCACAAGTGGTGTAGCAACCAATGGCAGGTGAACTGCATTGAAACTCACATCTGCCTGGTTTCTTTTCATTATGTTTCAATGTCTCTTTCCTGAAACTCATGGCGGAAAACTTAGGTGAGAATGAGACATCTGGTATCCCTCAGGCAGTTGTAGTCTGAGCCCTGGCTCCAGAGGAACACTGAACATCTCCCTGACCCCTTCGGGTTTCCCCTTTCACACTGAAGGTTCACACCCGCTGGAGAACTAGACTGTGATCAGTGCCTCTTAAATTCAAAAACACTTTGGGAGTCTCCTCTGGCCCCTGCCTCCCACCGCCCCCTCCACCCTAACCCGGTGAAGCTCAGGCTTCAGCAACTACTTGCTGTTTCTCTTCCAGGAAACCTTGTTAATACCCTCAGTCTGGCTAATTGCCACGGCTTCCACATTTCTCCTCCATTTGTGACAGCTCCTGTCTTATAATTAGCAGATCCTTTTACAATCATTTAGGTTACTATCATCTTTAATAAGCCTTAGTAGGGCAGAGAGTATGTTTTATTCATGCTTTCACTTCTCCACGCCTTAATGTTTCTCAACTTCAACATAGAGACAAGTAACAGTACTAACCTCAGGGAATTTTATGAAGATAAAATTCATTGAAATATTTGGAGTCCTTATTATAGGTCCCTAGTAGTATTAGCTCAATAATAAGATCATCATTATTTGTTACCACAGTGTCTGTAGTCAATATTATATTTCAAAGCACATAGAAACATGTATGCAAGTTGTATCAATTCATTCAATCCATGTTCATATTTCACATGTTCAGAACCATTTGTAGATTTTAAAAATGATTCAGAAGCCCAGAGTTTTTTTTACAAAGAAAAATGAATAAAATGTACATAAATAATTATGATACAAAATAAAAGTGATAAGAAATGTGAAAGAAGTGAAGATGTAGAATCATTAGTATTCTCCAAAAAAATAAGGGAGGAGCAAGTCAAGGAAGACTGTGTGGATGAGACAGAATTTTAGTTGGATCTTGAGGAAAATACAAGGTTTGGCTATGTGGACATTTGTGCACTGGTGTAACGAGGTGAACACATTCCAGTGATAATTATGTAGGTAAAGACAAAAGACAATATGGAAGATTTCCTGGGGTAATGGCAAGAGCAACAACCCTATCTAACAGGAAAGCTTGGAGAAGAATGGAAAGGTTGGAAACTTCAGATCTCAGACTCTGCATTCAAGTGGAGTTGTTTTCTATTTAATAAAACATTGGGGCTTTAAAACTTACGAATGAAAGAACAAGTCATTGACCCGGAGACTCTGCAGTTGTCATTTGCTGCTGATGTTAGAGAGGATGATACCAAAAGCATCCTGGACAAGATGGATCCCTTTGTCTTCAAGCCTGGACCCTCTCTCCCCCAGCCCGTTCGGCGGTACTGTTCATTCTTACCAAGTAACCTTTCCTCCCTTTGACTTCTTCATCCATATAATAATAAACATCAAGTGCTCTGAAAGTGTCTCTTCCATTAAAGTCTTGAGAGACCACAGACATGTCATAAGGCACAGAATTAAAGCGCATAAATTACTTGTGCCCATGAGAGAGGAGCAATTTCACTCCCACGCTCCGGCCTATTTCCTGAACCCTGAAAAGGTCAGCCTGCGTTTTGTGATTCTGCCATGTAGTTACCAAAGGGCACATTCAGAGAGCCTAAAGAAGAGGAGGTCCTAGGATGTGGTGCCTCGGTTTTCATGTCCCCAAACTGAGTGTAAATGGCTGTGCTAACCTATGGTGGGACCATCCACTAATATGTGTCCTGTCTGGGTGATGTCATGACTGGATATTTGTGCTCATGGCCCTAAGGCACTGGAAAACCCCAGCCTCCATTCTGAATTACTAGACGAGATTAAATTGTACACAGCATGAGGTTTCTTGTTGACAGTACATTATCTTGTATGACAGTGATATGGAAATTGGCAATAGAAATCTACCATAAAAGAACTTTTGTGTTATCTGGAGTGTGTTTTATTCATACATCTCATAGCCATTCCAGATAACTGTGCTTTCTGGATTTTTTTTAATGTCTGAAAATAACATTATTATTCATCAAGAATGAATATTTTCTGAGGGGGATTTCAAAGGTTGAAAAAAAAAAAACCTGGTATGGTAGTGGATGCCAGTAATTCCAGCAGCAATTCCCAGCACTATGGGAGGCTGAGGCAGGAGGATTGCAAATTGTAGTTCAGCCCAGGTAATTTATTGATTTAATGAGATCCTGCCTTAAAAAATAAATGGAGGAGCTGAGGTTGTAGCAGTGTGAAGGCCCTGGGTTCAATCCCCAGTACAATATTAAATAGGTAATGAATAAACAAACAAACAAGCAAGTAGAGCAATTTCTCCCTGTTCAACTTTACATGTATACTGAATAAAATGTGGCCTTCAAAAATTTCTGACATAAAAGTAGCACAAGAGATTTTTCTTTCTCATCCCTCCTTAGAGCCTTAAACGAGAAAAATACTTTCTCAGCCGCTTCCAGAAATGAGTGACTGTTCCTCGCAGGGGATCTCATGGGCAGAAGGGGCGTCCCGGCTTTGGGGAGCTGGCTTCCTGGTAGGCGCTGGAAAGGAGGGAAACAGAGCGTCTGGGATGTCCTCAGTGGCTTTGTTCCTAGAGCGGTTTCCAGGAGGCCGAGGGGGTGGCCGGGACAGGGGAACACCGAGTCCAGTCCGAGCGAGAGGGAGGGAGAAGGCCGAGCTCGGACCCAGCGGGCACCTCGGGGCGTTGGGGAGGTGGGAGGCCCAGGCGAGAGCGAGGGAGGCAGACGCCGGGACGCGACTGCAGCTCCCGAGGAGAAGCCCGAGTTGTGACCCCTGAGGCGGGTTCCTCTCCATCTCCTCTGCCTCGGGGGCAGATCCATCCCCAGCTGCCACCCCAGCCTCCTCCGGGGCCTCGGCCGTGCCTCCTGGCGTATTGGAAGGGATTGGGGCACGATCCCCAGTCCGATCCCTCCTCTCGTTTGCAGAGGAAAATCCGGTCCGGCGTTTATTTTTAGCAGCGCTTTCCTGTGACCGAATGCTACAGCTCCGGGCCGGGATTCGGGATCGCGGGGACCGTGCGGGGCAGCGCGGAGGGGGCGGGGAGCGGGCGGCGGCGGCGGGCGGGCGGGAGGGACGCGCTGCGCATGCGCGCCGGCGCCCGTGCGAATCCGCGTCCACCCAGCGGGCCAAGTGGGACGATCCGTCACTACACCTGCAGCACCACGCACGGAGGACAGCTCCTGCTCGCAGCTTCCGGACTCAGGTAAAAAAAAATATATATAAATACGATCGTCCTTCCGAGCGGGCACGGTGCATGCATGTCCATAGCAGAGCCGCGTCGCAGCCTCTTTCCGGTAGAGGCAACGTGCTGCCGCCGCCGCCGCCGCCGCTTTTGCTGCTGCTGCTGAGCGTCCTTCGGTGGCTGATTGCAGCTTCAGGGTTTAAGAAATCCCGTCTTTCAGGAAGCCCGAAGCGAAGGAAGGAAGTACGGGCGAGACCGTCAGATTGGCTTCCCGGCTTGGGGGATCTGAAGCGGGCCCACACCTTCCGGCCAACTTCGATTGAACTTCCAAGCACTCGAGAGGGACCGAAATGGAGAGCAAAGGTATGTGGCTGTCCCCCTCGGGAGACTTCCCGGTGCGGGAGCGTGTGTGGCCCGGGCAGTCCCCGGCGGCGAGGGGACTGCAGTGCCGGGAGCCAGCATCACCCTAGGTCGCGAGAGCGGAGGAGAGGCGATGACTGTTGCAGCACGGACAAGTGTGGCAGGAAGGCCACTTCTCTCTGAACTCCCTCAGCTTGGAAGGCAGTCTTGAATACTCCATCAGTTGCGTAGTGAAGTGTGATGAGTTTTTTTTTGGGGGGGGTAGGTGGGGGTGGCGAGAGGAGAGCCCCTCCTAAAATGGAGGGGGAGGAGAGAGGTGTTGGTAAAGCAGTATATTTTTTAAACGTTTGATTTGTTTTAGGATTGTTGACAGACACGTTTCCATCTGATGCCCGATAATGTATTGCTAAACAAAAATGTTTGAATTTCTCCACCCCCCCACCCAAGAACATGTTTATTTTTGTGTGTGTGTGAGCCCATCTTACTGCATTTGGAATAGATATCAGCCAAAAAATTAGGTCTCTTCGAAACAGCGTGCGTTAGAACTGACCTCTAAGAAGAGCAGTGGATCAGAGTACCGCTTGGTACATAATACATTTACGAGTTCTGGACATGTAGAAATTAATATTCTCTTCAGAAGCATTCTGCATAACACACACACACACACACCAACTGGTACATGAGCTGTACACACCAGATCGCATATTTAATGCACATAAACAAAATGACTCTTAAAACTGTAAGATTGGATGTCCCTTGGATTTAACCCTGTCTATGCCAGTCTCCTCTCTCCTCTGCCTCTTCCTTAAAAAGCTCGCCAGGCTAGGAGAGCCCTCAGGATGTGGTTAGAAAGCCGGGAGGAATATTCGATGCATTTAATTATGGTGGAATCAGAAGAAATGATGTCAACTTTTTATGAAACTATTTTTCTTACCCAGAACTCGAGAAGCTATATTTGAACAAGGTTTTATTTTTAACCAGGAATGTCAGTCACTGTGGCAATCTACTTAGGGTAAGGGAGCGGTGGGGAGTCGCCAATTTCTGGGCTCATTAATAAAGCTGGGATGTTGAATGATAGCAGCTATCTGTTCATTTAAGGTGTTTTGAGTATTTAAGCAGTAGATTTAAAGTGTTTAAACCTATGGTAGGATTTAATCGAATACATGTTGACTAAACCTAGCTGGCAATTATTAATTTAGATAAATCATTGTTAAGATACATTCCTGGGCATTTCCATGTCTGACAGTGATGTTCATATATAAGAAAATCTGTGTCTATAAAGGTATATGAGATTATTAACTCTATCACAGAATCCATTTTAAAGTGAAAAGCCTATCTGCTTTAAGTCATAAAGCATATCTGTAGTACTTGATTCAGCATTTCTAAAAAAAATAAAGTTAATAGAATCATTTTGCTGTGAAACCATTTCTTGTGCTTAGGTGATCCTTGGTACTTTGTCATTAAATTTGGTTATGTGGCAAGGGTTCTTGTAACCTTTTGCCTCCCATTTATACAATTTATAATTTGTGGTTCCTCATAAAATGAATATATGTCCCTCAGCCACAGTCCTTTTTGCTTCTCCATCGCCCATTAAATAATACTGCATGCAGCTCCGAGTTCCAGGTGGTTTTTATCCCGGATTGCTCATGTTAAGAGTCCCAGCTCCTCTGCCAATCTCAAGAGTTCAGAAAAAAAGGCATCTCAGAAACATATCTGAGAAGAATCAGGTCAGAAATTCTGGTAGCACCGACAACAGAAAGATAGCAAATCGCGCTTCTGGCATAAAGTCACAACCAAAAGCATGGTCATTTTGCAGGAAGCCCAGGTTCGCATGGGGCAAAAGATAGGACGACAGTCTTTATGCACGCTGGCCCCTGGACTTCCTCCCCAGAGCTGTGTTAACCAAGCAGCCAGTACGCTGAGGATGCCTGATTACCTAGACACCTGTCTCACTAAATCGATGCATATGGCACAGCTAAAAAATGTAACTAACTTAAAAATTCTCTTCTGGAGGGGAAAAGGTGTATTAAGTTCATATCTATGCGGTGAGGATTTAGCTTAGTGCTTCCAGTGCCTGCCTCGCAAGGACAAGGTCCTGAGTTTGATCCCTGGTACAAAAAAAAAAAAAAAAAAAAAAAAAGTTTGAATCTGTATTCATTCTAACTTTTACATTTTTGTACTTTATGCTGCTATTTACAAACTTTCCTCAAAAGATTAAAATATAATTCTAGGAAGATATTTTCAAGTGTAAGTATATACGATTGTTGTTTTCCTATCGGATACTCTTTTTAGATAGTCAAAAAGTCATTGAGGGGCTCAGTTAAGCATTCAAGAGTTCTCCATCCCTGAAAAAAATTCTAATGACCTATTTAGTCAGGAACCCTGTCACCAGCATCAGGCAACCTTCCTATCACCTTTAGCACTTGAAAAAAAATCTTCCTTAAAGAACATATTCAAGAGTAGCCATCCAGGTGAACTTTAGTTATGTACAAATAAACTCAGGTCTTTGTGTTTCCTTATTTTTTTTAATTACTTTAGATTCCTTCCTGCCACCGAGGTAAAAGGAGAAGAAAACAGATCAATTTGGGTGACCTTTATGTATCACAATAATTAATATTGTCTCAAATATTCAGATTGAGTGCACAATCTGAGAAAGTGTGGGAGAATTTGTATACCGCATGCCCCAAGGACTTCAGGTTCTTAAATAACAAAGTATTTGAATCAGTTGTTCCTAAACGTTTCTGCATATTAGACTCACCTGGTGGGCTTTTGCAATACCCTCACTCAGGGTCACTCTATAACAGCGGTCAGGAACCTAAGGCACGCGGGCTACAGTGGGCTGTCCGTGTCACTGAAAGCTCTAAAACATTTGCCATCCCTGATCTGTATGAATTACACTAGAAAGTTGGAATGGGAGAGAGGAATAGATATCCACTGATTTATTGTGAGCTATATGGGGATTGAACTCAGGGCCTCATGCATGCTAGACAAGCACTCTCCTACTGAGCTATGTCCTCGGCATGTATTTATTAGGTACAGCGTATTTGAGAGCGCTTGTTCAGAGTGTTGATAATCAAAATGTGGTTTTCAGGCTAGATTTTTTTTTTTGTTTTTAGATCTTCACAATTTTGATTTTTAATTTAGGTGTATTGACTCAGAATCTGAATTTCCACAAAATCCCTAGCTAATTTGTACACACATTAAAATTTAAGAAGCATTAATTTAGCATGAGGAAACAAGCTCTGCCTGCCTGTCTCTTTTTCTCTTTCTTCTTCTCCTGCTTTTATCAAATTGTTCATTAGCTAGGTTTCAAATCCACACTGGCGTGTTGCCCAGGCAAACACCTGTAGAACATTTTAAGTGTAGAGTTGCCTAGCCCATACACGGAGAAGTTGTAGTTTAATTGCTTCTGGGTTGGGCTCTGGGCATAGGTATTTTTAAATGGCTCCCTTAAGTGATGCTGATGGCTGGCCACATTTAACTACCAATCTTATCCCTAGTTACCAATTGTCCACGGGCCAAGAGCATTAGCAAAATCTGGGAACTTGTTAGGTATAGAGAAAGACAGTGTATCCCAGACTTCCTAACTGAAGACCTCATGATCATTTGTGCACACAGTACAATTTAAGAAGTATTGGTTTATATTCTAAAGAACTGATAGAGACTGAGGATGATCCCTTCAGGCTCAGTGAACATTTGATGTCATCTAATCAATGCAGACGCTGTAGATACAGGGTTATGTTCTCGGTTTTCTGGTTGCTTTTGGAAAGAATGGAAATGAACTGCAAAAGCCATTCTCTGCCTCATGAATACGTCAGAAAACAGAATCAGTTTTAAAATTCTCTCTTCTTACTCAAGCCATTTATTTTCAGCTCGCAATTGTCTTTAAACATTTATTCTCCACATTCATTTGGACTCCTGACAAGATACTGCCATTAGTCTATGGTAATGTGATGATATTAAACTACTTAAATCAAGATATATCTTAACGGAATGAGTATAGCTTCTGTTATCAGCTCTGTTCAGTTCTTGAGATTCATTTGCTGCATGCTCTGCTTCCCTACTACTCTCATATGAAATTGATATTTTATTGGTAGACTTTCTATGACTTAACTACTCACTTGTCCATAACATAAGGCATTTATTACAACCAGCATTGTACTTTATGTGAACTTTATTTATTTATTTATTAGACTGGGTCCCACTTTGTAGTTCAGGTTTGCCCTGAACTCACTATGGTGCCCAGGCAAGCTTCAAACTCAGCAGTTCCCCCTGCCTCTGCCTCCCGAGTGCTGGGATGACAGGTGTGAGCCACCATGCCCTGCACTGTGGTGTGTGGTACTGATTGCTGGTGAGCATGAGTCACCACGCTTGGTATTCTTGTACGTAGTTACTGGGGATCGAGCCAGGGACCTCGTGTTTGCCAGGCAGGCGCTGGAAACACTGAGCTAAACCTCCGGCCCCTGTGTGAACTTTATTTAAAGAAATACTTAGGGACTGCCTGCTATGTGCCTGATGGGGTTAGTTCTGAAAATGTAAGGGAAAAGACAGACGTGATTTCCATTGTAAAGGTTTCACCCTCCTCCCCCTAGTAACAGGTGAACTTCTTGTGGGCAAACTACGAACCTCTAACATTCCTGCTGTCACCTCAGTTGTCTGCACGGGGTAAGATATTTTAATTTAAACAGTAGGGACTCGAATTTTGTATGTTTAATTAAATCACCTTAGTTATTTATGCATCCAGGAGATTGGAAATCAGGAGAAGTGAATTTTGGCTACCTGAAGGGTTCCCAGAAACACCAGTTTTAAACCAGAACATAGAAAACAGTAACCTGACATGTGTTTTTCAATAGAGACTTGCACAGGTGTTTTCCACGAAGAGTTAATTCTTTGTTCTGGGTCTTCACTAATCATCAGATTCCAGCCCCGGGCACGAACCAACTTATTTAAGGTACAGCACAGTTATTTCTCTTAAGCTCAGATGGTTTAACCTGCTGGGGGGAAAAGGGAAGGCCCATGTAATCATTAGTTTAACAGAACGGGAAAGTAATTTTAAGAATTACTTTGTGGTTAAACAACACCCAAACACAGGCCACTGTGGTGGAGTAAGTAAAATATAATATGGTGAACTCGTCATGTAGTAGAACGGGCATTTGATATAGAAGATTCAGATTCTGATCTCAGCTTGAAAAATATAGCTTGAGACAAGTTACTTTCTATTTCTCGGGCTCAAAATCCTGATATGCTAAAGAGGGCTCAGTGTATTTAATTCAAGATGCTTGCTGAGTTACCATGTTGTCCCAGGGATGAGAGGAGATCGGGGAAAGAGGTAAGAATAGTGTGTTGATCTGCCCTTCAGGAGCTTAGTCTAGGGACACATGAACAGATTCATTCATAACCATGTACTTGTTTTCTTCGTTAATCCTTCACAGTTTGAGTAGATTACCCAAGAGGCTAAAATATACAAACTTACCTCATTAATGACCTCACAAGAGGCACTTAATGTTTCCTGGCCTTCCATTTGTTTCCCCTATGGTTTGCATGGGCGAACATCTGGCTTCTGATGATGTTTCTACTCTGAAAGGTGTTGCAGCCGATGGATGACTTACCTACTTAGTAGCCTGTTGTCTGACTTGGATAGTCATTGTGTGGCTTATTGGCTTCAGTAATGGGAGCAGTGGTGGCCAGCACTCCGTTTGCCATTCTCTTCCCTCTATTTTTTTATTATTTTACCCTTGTGAAGTACTAGGCCTATTAGACAAGTGTTTAGTGCCTACTAAGTGACCAACGATGATTTAATGCTCTTGTTAATGTTGAGTTTTCTGGATTTTCAGGGCTGTAGATAGTGTTCATGAGGTACTTCGTAGTTTTGTAGAAGACGTCCAAGGTATGTGATCTCCTTTGAAGGTCTGTGATTACACAGTTTAATTTCATTTTATAGACAACCAAACTAAAGATTAAGTGACTTAGGTAGCTCATCTTACTTTTGTTTCTGTGTCTCACTCATGTGTGTGTGTGTGTATGTGTGTGTGTGCCAGGGGGGTGCACTAGCAGTCAAACCCTGGCTTTCATACATGCTAAGCCCAGGCCCTTCTATTGAAATCTATCCCAATCCTTATTCTACACTTTTGCTAGTAACTTCTTAAATACCTGAATTTGTCCCTGTTGTTGTTAAGACTTTGTTTTGAGGTAGTAATGTAATATTTTGTGGGTTGTGAATAGAAATGTACTGGTTCAAGTTTTACACTTTGGATGGGTTAAAATGTAGTCTACAAATTCTGGCCATTAACACATGAGAACAACTGGGACTCTGTGGCACCTAGAATTCAGCTATTTAAAGAACATGCAGGAAATTAAGATTTGGATCCTCAGCTATGGGTCAGTAGGTAAGCTAAGGGTGGTTGTGGTGAAAGGGAATGTGTACCTGTGTCCTTACTTAGAAATGCGATGGGGCCTCCGCCTGGGCCTTGTCTTTCCTTACCACCCTCTTTAGTGTTCAAGAGAGAACATGTGTAGAAAAGAGATTTAATTCCTCTACTATACGCTTGGAATAGAAAATAGATATGTAAAGTAGATGCCAAGAATCTGAGGCTAAGACGACATGTCACTTCCCATGACATCTTCTCATCTCTTTATTAGCATCTTTGCACTCAGAACATGGTCGGATCTTTTCCAGGATCTCTGCTTGTAGTTATTTTAGTTTGTTCCTCTCTCCCGTTACTTTTTGTAATAGCCCCTATCGCCTTGTACTGGGGGATGGGGACTCCCACCCACAGAAATGTGACATTTAGCTAATGTGATACACTTGCTGGTCCCTTGGAAGAAATCCCAAAGGACACTTGTTGCCCCTTTCTTACATCTTTTGCTTCTTCTTTAGCACATACTCTACCTAGATTCTTATCTTAACCTCCTCCGGTATTAGAGATTCAGAGAGTACAAGGATTTATACTATATAACAGAAGGAAAGCACCGATTCTTTGAGTAGATCGCTGTTTCTCTTCTGCTTGTGTCCTTGTCAGAAGCATAAAAAACAGCTCAAAGTGTTGGACTGCAGGAAAAAAAAAATCCACCAGCTTTCAGAGGCCATGCAGAAGATAACTGGGCACGTCCAAGATTCTTCTAGCACACTGGCAAGGCGGGGCAGGGAGCAGCAATCGTAACCCTGCTGACTTCATTTGTTTCTGTAATTGTCATCCACGTGGACTGATCAGGCTTTTCTTGAATACTGATAACACAAACCAGATAGAATAAAGGCCAATACAATGAAAACTGGAACATTTCTTTTCAACTGTTTGGAGACTGACAAATCCAGACAAGTCTCCATCTTCAAAAGTATGTTGGGGTGTTTTTCTGCCTTACATCTTGTTCACATAATAAATTGAATTTAGATGCTGTACCAATAAAACGTTTACAAAAAATGACATAATTTTCTTGACTGTTAAAATCTTGGAAGTTCAAAATTAGACAGGTCTTTCCAAAGATTCTCCTTTCAGTATTTCCAGGCCTGTTTGAACTGGGTTCAGTTCTTGCGTTCTTCTGGATGTAATGAAGAAATATTTGCTGTGTGTCAAGATAAAGGTTGTCATGTAAATCATGCCTGATTTGCAAGCCTACACATAATTCTAAAGAAGATGATGATGTGGGTACTTTTTAGCCCATGGACTTTCCATCAGCATAAAAAGCAAGCTGTTGATGCAAATCCAGCAGAATTCGCCATCAAGGCAAAGCAAGGGCATAAACTGATCAGCATGTTTTTCAGAATAAGGTGGTTGGTTGATTAATTCCGTAAGTTGTATTTTAAACTACTTTAATGCTTTATATCCTATGTGTGCTAGCAAGAGTAAGGGCTCATGAACTGTTGATAGGGGCAGAGAATAAACATGGCAGGAGTTTTGATGAAATAAAACTAATAATGCTTTAGATGCCCCAAACCACCTCATTTAGGTTCTGGTCCCTTAATTTTTTCCATGGAGGCACCTTGCGGAGAATGAGGGTCACTCTTCTTCCTCTTCTTTTTTTTTTTTTTTTTTTTTTGAGGCAGGGTCTCACTGTAGTTCAGGCTGGCCCTGAGCTCACTATGTAGCTCAGACAAGCCTCGAACTCAGCAATCCTCCTGCCTCTGCCTCCCGAGTGCTGGGATGACAGGCTTCAGCCACCAAGCCTGGTGAGACTCACTCTTCTAAACCAATCCTTCCTTCCAATCCTTGTTTCCGTTCTTCCCTCCTTCCATGCTTCTCTTTCCTGTCTTTTCCTTTCTTTCTTTTTCACTCTCTGCCTATTTTTACTTTTCTATCACAAAGGAACCACTCTTTCAGCTCATGTGTATTATTCTGTGATCTTTAGTTTTGAAATTCACAGAGAATAAATCAGGGGATGGGGATGACAGGTCCAACAGTAAGTCAAATTTTGAGGACTCACTGTAGGTTTGAGCCAGCTTTCTAATGGTGCAAGTTCTGTTCACAAGTTTGTTGGGCTTATGAATGAATTGAACAAGGGACGGGTGTGTGGCTCAGTGGTGCCGTGCCTGGCTCACAAGCACAAGGTCCTGAGTTTGACCCCTGATATGGGCTGAGGGGGTTATAAGTGAGATGAGCAGTTCATTTGTCTCAGAGTGAGGTACCACTAATACTTAGGGATGATTGTGACATGTACAACTCACAGGGATGGGCCTGATTTGATGCTAGTTGCAGTAGCCTTGTGGGAAAGAGACAGGCTGGGGAATCTGGAGAACTGGACTGAATCCTGATTCCTTCTCTCCCTGACTCATTATGTTCAGTCTGGTCACCTTTCTCTGGTCTTGTTCTGCCTCTGTCAAACAAGGGCAGATCTGAGGCAAGTCTCTTTTCCTGTCCGGAACTGTGAGAACCAACACCGTGGAGTGTCTGCAGGGGGAATACGGCAGGGTGTGTTCCCCTTAATGATTTGCAGTGGGCTGCTTGCTGCCTCCTATCTCTTTGGCTAACTTTGTGGCACTTTTGCTTAGCAGATTGCACATTATGTTTTTGTGACATCTTTTTTTCATCCTCATATGTATCCTCTTTACAATTAAGATTAGTTTATTTATACATCAGTCGTATGTGAAGTTGATCTGGTGGATATGGTCTCTTCTTTCTTTTAGACCTAACTAACACTTTCTTGCTAGAAAAAGGAAAGAGTAAGAGAATAATGTTAAGCATTATTGACGCCTCTGAATACTGCTGATCCATGAACACTGCTTTTAGATTTCAATTATTAGTGATATATTTTTAAAAACCAAATATATTCAATCAAGTTTGCCTTTAAAGAATTTTAAATCCACTAACTGTTTCTTCCAATTCTTGGTTGTCTACTGATTATTTGCAGTAGAAGCAGCATTATCTTGCTTTTAAGTGAAAGTTATCCAAAGTCCAAGAATTTCATGGCTAATAAACTGAATCACTTGCTTGTGCAAAGAACAAAACATAGTAAAATATTTAACAGCCATTAGCATGTTTATGAACCCAAGTTACATCAGAAGCCCTTGTGATAAAATAATAATCATAAAAACAATGTGTGTGGATATGCACTGATTGCAGTAATGTAAAATTTTATGTTCATGGATAATAATGTACTGTAATATAAAAATGGTGATAGTATTTGGGTAATGATGACTAAACTAAGAGTGAATTTTTATTCTATTTCAAATATTTCATAAGTATTTTGTTGCAGTCTTTTTCAATATAGCATAGGTACAATAGGGGCTGGGCTCAGTTATAAACTGTTGAACAAATTTTTACTAAAACTTCAGCAAA
Organism: Thryonomys swinderianus; assembly: GCA_004025085.1. Classification (NCBI taxonomy): domain Eukaryota; kingdom Metazoa; phylum Chordata; class Mammalia; order Rodentia; family Thryonomyidae; genus Thryonomys; species Thryonomys swinderianus. Next base: position 39,758 of record PVIC010003571.1, on the reverse strand, counting down.
TCTGTCCATCCTTCATAATTTCATACTTGATTCATGTCAGACATTTAGAGGACATTAGAGGAGTTAACTGGGTCTTTGGAAATAATTGTTCTGTTGATTTTATTATGTATCAGGCACTGTACTCCATGCATTTTAACTCATTTAATGCTCATAACGACCCAATGAGACAGGGATTATTCATCTCCAGTTTAGGAATTGGGTCACAAAATAGAAAATTGCAGACCAATCTGTGGGTTTAAGCAATATGGAGCCACCAAGACACACAATGATCTAGTCTGCTATGACTATCAGTCTTTGTTGGTGGAAAACCAGTCCAGCTATGTATACACAGATTTTCTCAACCTTTAGGACATACGACTTGTGCAGGTTCAGTGTTACCCAAGCCCTGGACCAATGAGAACTGGACTTGAGGAATCATTCAGAGCTTCCACCTGTGGTCAGATGGATTCAGGAAAGAATGTGGTGCAATTGTGTGTCTTAAGCTACTTTCCAACTCCAGGGCTTAAAGAAGCCTGAGACTCCAACTCCCTTTTCTACCCTTTACTCTGAAGAGCTTTCCTGCTTATTTGGGAAACTTGGTGCGAGGGTGAAACAAATCACAAGACTGAAAATCGGACACAACGCTGGCAAGTTTTCCATTTCTGTAACTTAAGAGAGTTGAGTGTCGGTGTCACTGCATCCCAGTTTGTACAATGGCTCTTTTTCAAAATTGGCAGGACAAATAAGGAGAACCAAACACAAAGTCAATACTCAGTAATAATGTGTGCTGTTGTTTTTTGCTTTTGCTACTTCCTGTGACACGACTCTTAGGTCTGCTGCTCTGTCTGTATGAGGCAGGATGTGTGCCCTGTCCTCCCTCCATCACGTCAGGCGCTCCGCATGGATCCGGAAGCAGCTCCTGGCCTCCTTGTCTCGACACCTCTGAACACTGCTGGTCCGTTTACGAAATTTCTTCCAATTGTAGGAAACTACTCCTTCTCTCAGGCTTTATCACGTTCCTTCCTTCTCTTTTTGTTATTCTACTCCCTTTGGACACCATCTCATATGAGTCTAAAACTGATTACATTCCTTCACATCTTCCTTTAGACTGCTGAGCCTTGCATTTCCTGTTAGTTTTGTTCTTCATCTTGCCTGGCCTATTTCATGTAATTTTTTTTTTTCTGGTAGGAACCACGTGAATGGTATTAAATTAAAATTCTTTTTTTTTTTTTTGCAGTACCAGAGATTGAACTCATGACCTTGTGCTTACAAGACAGGCAGCAGGGCTGTGGAGCTATCCATGAGCTCAATTAGTATGAAGTTTAAAACATACTTGCTTAAGTCGCAATAAGAAAGTAAAGTGTAGTGGGATCGACTGATTAATCAGTTGATGTCTCTGGGTGTGGTGGCTCATGCCTGTAGTCCCAGCACTCGGGAGGCAGAGACAGGAGGATTGCTGAGTTTGAGGCTCGCCTGGGCTACATAGTGAGCTCAGGGCCAGCCTGAACTACAAAGTGAGACCCTGTCTCAAAAAAACAAAAAAAAGATCAATTGATGTCTGACATTTTGAATCAGATTTTTCATTAATTTGTTCTCATTGTCCGACCTAAACTGGAGCTGAGTTCCTTCAGAAAAGAGGATTTCACTAATGTAACAGAAGTGTGGATATTTCTGGATCAGTCCAAGACATGTAGCTCATGTTAGATAAGTAGGGACAACTTTCTGCCCTATTGTCCCCTTAGGGATTCTCCAACTGATACATACACTGAAATAAATTGTGAGCTTATGAAAGCACAGATCGCTCTGCCCTAGAGTTTCTGATTCGGGAATCTGGGTACAAGATCTTGCTTTCCTAACGTGTTCTCAGAGGGTGCTGTGATGGGTGTCATACCTTGAGAGCCACTGATGCACAGAACCTAGACTAACATTGTCTTGTGCTTAGGTTTTGAAATAAAATGGGCTTATATTTTTTTCTGACTATGAGCAAAAGGGATTAGTGGTAGCCTTCTTGGGAGAGAATTCTATATTATGAAGAGTAACTGAGATCACATCTAGAATATCAGTCCCAATGTTACAGAAGCCGCACTGGTTAGCTCACGAGTACAAGGCTTCCTGTTTGGGTATTCATGCCATGTACGTTGCTTGTTCCTGGGACCAGCAATGAAAAGCAACAATTTCTTGACCTCAGGATGGTGTCGTGTATGAGCTTTAAAATATATACAAACAGAAGTCCAGGGAGGACTCACTGCTGCAATGCACCTGAAAATTTAAATTAAACTTACATTTTACTTTTACCATATTTTTCTCTGGCTAATATTGCAGGCTTGGGACCAGTGAATAAGGCAAGGTTTCCTCCATCTAGTATCATCCTAGCAAAATAGAGTCTGTGGGAACACAGAGAGGAACCTGTGAGCCTCTAAACCTGGAAAGGTATTGCCATTTGAACTTGGTTTTTCCAAAGAGATGGAACTGAAATACTAGAAAAGAACTCCAGGCTCAGGGAACAAGTATAAGCAAGGGCAAAGAGACCCATAGTAATTAGGAAAAGACAAATGGATTGGTTAATTTATTCATCTAATAAATATTTGTGACACTGTGTGAGGTGCTGGATATAGTAGCCACAAGATAAAGTACTTGGCTTCATGGCTCACAGAGGGATGGGGTCAGGGCGTAGTGACAGATGAATTATAAGAGAAAGGTTGGAGGCAAGCTGTGGAAATCTCTTACAAGTTATGTACTGTAGGTGATTTCATGAGCCTTTCAAGATTAGTTAATGTAATTGTCTTTTAAAAATCAGATTCCTAGTTTTTAGAATACAGTTGTACTTACAATGCCTCAGTTATTCACTAGCCTTTCAAGGACACATCTCCGTTGCAGGGCAGAACCTACCTCTGAGCACAGCACCCTGGCCAGAGGAAGAGCTGAGGTCCCATGTTTCACTCTGCATCTTTGGACCATGATGCTCTTTGGTCACTTCCTGGGACAGTGTTTCTCTTGTGTTCACTTTCTGACCCTCAGCTCCCTGACCTCCCAGCTTTGAAAAGTACAGACAGGTTTTTTAGGGGAGAGACCCAGAGACCCAAAGAAGTTATTAAAATGTGTCAGACTTGAAATCACTCCAGGCATATCTATAAATTGTTATCAAGTCTCAGAATTTTGATGACAGAGCAACAGCTACACAAGTGCTCCTATTCATGCACTTTGCAACTGTGTTGGATAGTTCTTCCACCTTAAATAAGTGAGAAACATGTTTGCCTCCCACCTCAGCTACACTCCTCCAATGGCTTGTTTTGATATTGTGACTGTCTTCAAGAAGCTGAACGAGCAATAGCTGAACCCAATTGTCATCTGGATTTTTGTCTATTCACTTCCTAGGTGTAGACGTTAGACAAGATTCCTAATCTCTCCATTCCTAGGCTTTCTTATTTCTATAATAGAGATAATAATAGTACTTATTCATAGAGTTGTTTTGAAGATTTAGTGAAATGATATGAGCTTACCATGCAGCAAGCATTCAATAACATGTAACTCTTATTATTTTAAATACTGTCTCTCAAAATTGCTTTGTGGTCACCTCCGGTTCAGAGTCATATCCATGAGCTTTCGCTGAGTATGATAGATTCAGGTTTGCTTAGTTTTTTAAATGAAGCCCAAACATCACATGTGTAATCATCATCTTTCACTGTAACTCAACACTGAGCTATAAAACACGGCAGCCCCACAAATAGATGGTTTTCGGATCAACGTCTTAAAACTGTTGCAGGAGTGCATATCCTGCCAAACTGGGTAAGCATCATCAGTGGTTAAAATGGAGAACAGCACCTGACGTGAAGAAGGCCTCAGACTGGCTGGTGAAAGATTTATGAACATGCTTTTGAAAATGAAAGCCAGCAGCTGATCTTCATCTCTTAACCATAAGGAGCAGCCAGGCAGATGGCAAGTTTAGGCTCATCTTTTCTGTACCTCTTTTGATCTCAGTTGGCCACTGATTTCTGTCTTAATAAAGATGGGAAAGGGGACAGCTGAGGTGCTTATTCCTTCAGATTGGTTTCTCAAGACAGAGTGATATCAAAATGATCCCATGTGTGTGAATGACAGGCGATTCCTTCCTTTCTTCTTTTTTTTTTTTTTTTTTTTTTTTTTTTTTTTTTTTTTTTTTTTTTTTTTTTTTTTTTTGAGACAGGGTCTCACCTTGTAGTTCAGGCAGGCTCTGAGCATCAGCAATCCTCCTGCCTCTGCCTCCCAAGTGCTAGGATTACAGGAGTGAGCCACCACACCCAGCTACTTCTTTTTTACTTGTTATTTTATTACTAGTTAGAGAAATTATAATATCAAAGACTATACTTCCTTGTTCCCGTCCTCTTTTTTTTTTTCTTTTCATAGACAGTCCCCTTTAGACTTTTGCAAAACTGACCCTGTATCCTTGATAATGTTCTCCTTTAAACCACTCTCAATTTCTCAGCTCCATTTATTGCTGTCTGTTACGGCTGTGTCTCGAAGTCCCCCTAAAGCCTACTGTGGTCATAGAGGGACTTTTCAGAGGTGGCTGGGGCTAGAGTGTGGGATACTGGGATTAAGTGTCTGATGCTGGGATCACAGGCGTGTGAGTGGTAAATCAGTCCACTGACTGGTTTAGCAAAGTTCTGGGTAAGACTGAGAACACTCCCCTCTGGATGTTAGTACTATCCTCCATAATAGCAGGTAGCCTGGACGGACTATAAGGGATGGAGAGAGGGTTGTCCCTTATCCCTTGCTGTCTGCCTTCTGCCTGTCCTGCTTTGCCGTGGATTGTTTTTCCTCTGATATGCCACCCTGCCTTGGTGCCAGCCAGTTGTGGGCTGAAACCTTTACAAACAGAGCCAAAACAAACCCGTCCTTCTTAACTTGGAGCATCGGGTGTTTTGTCTCAGCAATGAGAAGTGTAACCAAGACAATGTCCCACCGGGGAAGTGAAGTTCTCACCTGGTTCTGGTGACCATCTTCTACCTCCCCATGTGCATCTTGCCACCTGGCTATCTTGTAGGCCTGTTACGTTATTATTTTGTTAAGGTCAGTATTAGACTAATAACATAGTTGTGATTATACAAATGCACTGATTTAGAAATCTCATTACTCTTACAAAAGATTAAGTAGCCTTTGGACCAACAAGCCCTGTCCTGAGGTCCTGCATACAGCAGTCCATTGACAGCACCCTCAGTGGAGAGCACACAGGCCAGGCTGTCCCGTAACATGGTGATTAGTCTCCTGCGAGAAAATGCCAGGCAAATAGTTTTATGGGTGTTGCTGGTTTAAGACAATTTTCAGAATCTTCTCCAGTAGATTTTTAAATACATCTTTTTTTATAGATATATATGAATTAATACAGGTAAACAAAAATTGTATATGCTAATATGTCACTGTGCCCTATTTAATTTTATTTATTTATTAATATTATTTTTTGAGACAGGGTCTCGCTTTGTAGTTCAGGCTGGCCCTGAGCTCACTATGTAGCCCAAGCAAACCTTGAACTCAGCAATCCTCCTGCCTCTGCCTCCTAAACACTGGGATTACAGGTGTGAGCCACCACTCCTGGCACTGTGGTATGTGATACTGATTGCTGGTGGGCCTGAGTCACCACGCCCAGCATGGTTGTGTGTGGTTACCGGGATCGAACTCAGGATCTTGCACTTGCTATGCAGGCACTGGAACCACTGAGCTAAATCTCCAGCCCACAATGTCTATATCTTTAGTATTTTTGATGGTAGTCATTCTTGATGGAATGTGGGGGATGTCTCATTGTGGTTTTGATTTGCATTTCCCTGATGAGTGAACTTGAACATTTTTTCATGCCCTCGTTTCCAGATATTGTTTCAAAACTTGCCTTTGACACATTCATGCGTTCATTTTTCCACATGGCAAACACTTACCTTGAGCCTTATGCAGCCATTGCCAAAACAAAGTCATAGTAAAAGGCATATCCTAACCACATGGACCTTCACACGGCCTGGGACACACACACCATGGCCTAAAATGCAATGTGGTAAATGTTACCACGGAAGTGCTACCAAGTGCTAGGAATTATAGGGGTGTGGGAATGATTAACTCTGCTGTCAAAATTCATGATTAAATATGTGTCTGAGCTGTCACTGTTCAAGTAATAATTTCCCAGGAAAAAAATTCTCTTACCAATTTGTATGTGGTGAAGTTAATAACTTTCCAGTTCTGTAATGAAGTCTTTATGGCTAGAAGTGACTGCAGAAGTGAATTTAGATTTTTCATTTTACTTGGAAAATCTGAGGCTAAGAGAAAAGATGGCTGAATTTTAAGTGAGTGGAAAAAGTGGCTCAAGATAGAAACCCAGTTTTCTTGATTCCCATGCTACGATCTTTCCACTAAACCATATTGAGTCCCTTGCCTAATGTCCAGGTATCTATTGATCTGAGTAAAACTTTAAAACTTTTAACCAGTGGATCTAAGTCCCAGAGAACTCAAAATAGCAATTTTAAAAAACTGTATGAATTTATTTAAAAACTAATTTAAATGAAGGAGCTGTGCTTTGGAAATTCATGTAGATAGAGAACTCTAAACTTTTTCCATGCAATCCCATAGAAAAAGAATGGGTTGGAGTTCATCTTACTTCTTTGAAAAACCAGACCTCACTTGTTAAACTAGAAGACCAGGGCTCACTTGACTTGTATGAATTGGTGTTGATTGAATTTAAAGAGATCAAGCAAATTCCAGCAATATTTTCTCAAATGAAGTGTGGGTATTCCATTCTGCAATGTATTTTGAAATGTGTCTATGTTTACATTGTCTCGAAAACATATACCCAGATGAATAAACATAAAATTAAAACATTTTGGGGAAGCAGAGAATGTGCATACTTCAGTGAATACTTAAAAATATAGTGTGTTCTATTAAATTCATGGTTTCTTGGCTTAATTAACAACTAGCAAATATGATTTGATGAGAAAGATAGGAACTATAAAAGCATATTATCCAATTGTCTGTTCTTCATTAGTAACATACTAACAATAATGCATTACCAATAGAAGCAACACAATAGTTTGAAAGAGATCTTTTAATATCTCCCCATACATTTTAATCTTTTATAGCCACAATTCCTTTGAATGTAATTTTCTCCAGAAGTTGTTCTTGGTCATCTAAAATTGTATTTAGATGTCTCCTGAAAGTGTCATGACCTCAGAAGAGCTTTTGGAGGTAGCTGGATTGAAGGTGTGTGTGACAAGGGTATGAGACCCTGGATGTGTGATAAGTGAAGTGGTTCTGCGTAGCTCTGGGAACTGGGCAAAAGGCTTGGAGTCTGGGTGGGATTAAAGGGAAAGCCCCCTCTTGCTGCTTGCTGGTTCCTGGCTGCCACACCATGAACTGTTTTCTCCTCTGCCGTGCTCCTCTATGGTGCTGCCTTGCCTTGGAGCCAGCAGACTGAAACCTTGTACAAACTGTGAGCTGAAATCAACCTTTCTTCCTTGAACTGTGGATATATTGTCTCAATGGTGAGAAAAGTAACGAAGACATGGGTGGAGCAGTGTACGAGCCTTCATCTTTGACCCTCTCCTGCCATCCTGATTTCTTCCTACATCATACTGTCATGTCTTAGGTCATAGCTTCTCTTCTTGGCTATGAACTTCAGGAAGGCATGGTGTATATCTCTGTACTCTGTAATCTCAGTGACTTGCAATACAGTAATTGCAGGATAGAAAGTTAATCAAGTCAATAAAAATATGAGGCCTTACATAATACTTATTTATTTGATTTGAACAGAACTTTTCATAATAGTTTGGATGTAAAGTAGCTGAAGAAATAGGAACAACACTCATGTAACACACGTGCCTCAACTTACCCTCTTGTTCTTTTGAAATATCATTCATCTCATACCACAGACTCTGCCAGAGCCATCTAGAGAGTGGATCTTATGCACTATGATTTAGCTTCTACCCGTAGAGATCCTCATCCCTGGGAAAACTGGTTGGGCATAAAAACTGTCTCATCCCCTTAGCAGAGGGAATTTCTGTGCTCTAAAAATGCAAAACAAAACCGTCCCATTGTTTTCATCCTGTGTGGTGGAGTCTTCAGTGTGATCTGTGCCTGATCTTTCTAGTCTTCTGGGTCTCCTTCTGTCAAGGGCCACTTCCTGTCCATTCTGTGAAGTCTGTCCGAACACCTCCACGCACTTTAAGTGCAGCCTTGTGGTGAGCTACATCCCTGACCTCTGTGGCTCAGACGTTCTTCTCAGGACCCTTTGTGAGTGTCAAATAAGAGACTTCTGCATGAGTTCCACAGTGGCCTTTCTGGGGCCACAGTGGTCCTCAGCTCTGTTCTTCCTGGTAGTGTGGGATTTCTGTTTGCTACAAGCAAGCCGAGAGGGGTTTCCACGTTGTCAGCTCACAAGTGGGAGTGGAAATAGGTGGGTAACCAAGGCCTTTTTTGAACCAGATGTGTAAGTCACATGGCTTGACATGCATGGCAGTGTTTGTCTTGCCTTTTCCTCAACAACTCATCTATTTAATAAGATTGCTTTGACATGTAATGCAAATAATAGATTTTGTATTGACAGTGCATTGGGTTCATGTTAAAGTTTTTTTCCAAATCAGACTTTATGTCATAAACTGCAAAATTACAGGGGAGTCTTCTTGGATTCTTGATGCCTCCTTCCTTCCTTCCTTCCTTCCTTCCTTCCTTCCTTCCTTCCTTCCTTCCTTCCTTCCTTCCTTCCTTCCTTCCTTCCTTCCTCCCTTCCTTCCTTCCTTAGCTCTCTTTCCCTCTCTCACTCTCTCTCCCTCTGTCCCCCCCCATCTTTTCTGATTGTGTACCCCATGGAACAAAACCTTTCATGGTTCTATGGACAGAGAATTAAATTTATACTACAAAGAAAATCTGAGTTCAAATTTGGCTCTGTAATGCTGGATATGTTAGCTTTTCTCTTTGGTCCTTTGCTTGCAGAAAGGAAGATAGATGTCCTGCCTCTGGGATTTGGGGTGAGAGTCAAGGAGACAAAGTCTACGGAAAGTGCTTTGTAAACTAAACATCACTGTGTAAAAGCAGGTTATTAATAGAGGTCTGACTACTCCTGATTGTTTCTGCTCGGTCAGTTAGTTCTGGATGAACAAATTGGAGAGGACAGGGAAGGAGGGAGAAAGAGGCACTGGGCTGGTGCCCGGTGACCTGGAGGCCGGCGGGTGCTGTTCAGCGCTCAGCCGATGACATCGAGTGACCTTGGTATAATCTCTTCCCTTCATGTGCTTCTGTTGCATCATCGGTAATATGAGGTGGGTAAAGGACGTGTGATCCAGAGCCTTGCTCAGTTTAAAAATGTCTCTGTCTTTCAAGGCGATTATATTTTACAGAGATTACATTTTGCTTACGTTTAGGTGATTAAAGCAGAAGACCTACTAACTTTGGACCCAAATACTATATTTGAATACATCATTTTAAGGAATTGTTTTATAGAAAATGTTAAAATTGATCTTACAAGCACTGAAAAGGAACCAATGCAATCTATTTCACTCAATTTTTCTGTTCTGTCTCGGAGGAGAAATATGGATATTTAGAGGGAGGCAAAGTGTTAACAAATGAAATACTGTATGAAAAATTTGTTGTGTCTACAACCCTGAAAGGATGTTTTATTGTGACACATTCTTTAGTTACTAGAAATTTGTTTTTCTTTCCTCTCTTCCTTTAACAATAAGAACAAGACTCAGTGTTTATCAAAACTGGCCCTATGCTAAGCAATGTTGGGGCACAAGTTAGATAACTCCTTTTTAAGGGTTAGTTGACCTAGTGTAGAAAATGTCTTTGATAAAATTATATAAGAAAACTAAAACAGAGTTCCATTAAAGAGAAATTAATTTTGCTGAGGGGATAGAAGGATGTAAAAAATATAGCATCTTTTGAATACATTATGTTTTCTTAATAAATACTATCTTGCCGGGCATGGTGGCTCACGCCTGTAATCCCAGCACTCGGGAGGCAGAGGCAGGAGGACTGCTGAGTTCGAGGTTTGCCTGGGTTACATAGTGAGCTCAGGGCCAGCCTGAACTACAAAGCAAGACCCTGTCTCAAAAAAAAAAATACTATCTTAATTATGTGTTATACAGACTCTGATAGGGATGGAGAAAGATACTATTTTTTAAAACTTTAGTTGAAATCTCTGAATATACATGCCTGGAAATATAAAGGAAGTACTGATAAGACATATTGCTATTTTACAAATGGATAGATATAGTAGCTGGAAATTTCTGAAAGCTTTATAATTTGGACCACTTTTATATTTGTATATGAATCTTACCCTATCGGTCAGCCTCTTTGTAAATGAGAAGATCATGAGAAATTGCCCAGTTTGCATAATGTAGGTATTCTGTACCACATGTATTTTCAAGGTCAATTGTCTAATACAGGATTTTGGTATGTGACTATGGAGTTTGAGGAACCTCTGTTCACTTGGATAATGTTTACATTACTTACAATAGACAAGGTATGGAAACAACCTAAGTGCCCACTGACAGGTGAATGAATAAAGAAACTGTGATGTCATTGCATAATATTACATATACATACATAATGAGATGCTATTTATCCTTGAAAGAAAGGAGATCTTGCCATTTGCAACCATTTGGATAAAACTGGAGAGTAATATGCTAAGTAGGATGAGTAGGATCTTCATTTGATAAGAAATTGCTGAAAGTTGAGTCGATCTCTTTTGCTATTAACACAGATTTTTTTTCCATGAATGTCTTCTAAAATAATTAATGTTGTGACCAAAGTTACTAACCTTGTCAATACTCACATTTCAAGGGAATGTGACTCTTGTGGGCTGAAAGGCTTTAAATAATATATCTACTTGAATATATTAAGCATCTTCCACTCAGGAGCTGGTGAGTAGCCATTACTTCACCTCTGCCTTATTTTCAGTGACAAATTTCTAAAAATGGAAGTATATCCTTTTTTTTTGTGATGCTGCAGGATTACTTAGGATTTTGATTGCCAAGTAAAATTCTAATTTTATTCTAAGTGAGCATATTAAATATAGGGAATCTTAAATTTCTAGAGCTGTGGTTATGATTTAATTTTATTTAAAGAGGCATAATTTTCGGGGATTATGAATGTGATTCTTGGTTATATTCTGTGCTTTCTGTATATTTTAAAAGCACTATGTTCACTTTGGTCTTTGCAGTTTGGAAGAATCTACTGAAAATAGAGTGAGTGTATGTATAAAAAAACTGATAGGTTAGAGGCTCTGAAATTGTTTTATATAAAAAAGTGAGTTCAGCCGGGCGTGGTGGCTCACGCCTGTCATCCCAGCACTTGGGAGGCAGAGACAGGAGGATTGCTGAGTTCGAAGCTTGCCTGGGCTACATAGTGAGCTCAGAGCCAGCCTGAATTACAAAGCGAGACCCTGTCTCAAAAAGAAAAAAAAAAGTGAGTTCAGAAAATGAGCTTATGATCAACATGAGGCTGTATATCCCCTTCTACTTAAAAAAAGAGAGATTTGGGTCCTATCAGGCATTAGTGATGGAACATGGCAGGGATTCAGCAAAAAAGACCTTAGTTCCCATCTGTAAAAATCTCATGACTAGAATTGATGACCTTTGATTTTTTAAGTTATCTTTTCTTGTGTCTCAATAAAGTGATCTCTGATATATTTTACTTCAGTGGTTACCTTTGGTGAAAACCATTCAAACCTATTACTTCTGCAATAAAAATGATAAGATATATGGAATAACTGACTCAAAGGACTTGAGGATTTTTTAATCAAACCAAACCTTCACCTACAGCTAAGGAGCTGAAAGCTTTGAATGTTAAGAGAGAAAATATACATCAGAATCTAATATTCAGCCTGGCACTGGGGCTTTTCTGTCCTTTAGACGCCATCTGAACACTTAGTGGATGGTCAAGCATGCAGAGGACTTGATGGGTAATTCTACAGAATTGGGATAGAAGGTCGAGCGCCCCCTGCTGGGAGACAGGTTCTTCTGGGAGGGGCAGAGGAAGGCCTTTTCTGGAAGGCCTCTTCTGGAAGATCTGAGACTCCCTGCTGGTGTGGCTAAGAAAGAACCCATATGTGGACTGCAGGTTAAAGTTAGAAACTGTGGGCTCTTTCTGCCATTTCTCAGATCTCTGTGCTTGGCGCTCATGAGCTAGAAATGAATGTGTAGGAGTGACTTACATCTCCCATGATGAAGCACTTATTACTTGGAATTTTTCACACCAGCAGTGGTGGTAATATCTCAGGAGGGGTAGCTTTCTGAGGGTCATGATTCCCATTGACTTGTTTCTTTCCTATGGCTTGAACGTATGTAGGAAAGGGAAGGGTCACTAAGGCCAAGCAGATTTCGTGGTTGTGGAAAACACTAAATTATGATAACCTGAAACAACTACAGGTGACATGAATACAGCTTTTCCAACCCCTCATTTGACAGATGTAAAACCTTAAACCAGAAATAAGACACAGCTGGAATTTACTGGCGGGTGAGTTTTACAAACAGGAAATGAAAATGACAGAAAACTATGAAGGTTGCAGATGTGTCATAGAAATATAAAAATATGCAGGAACTATTTAGGAAGTTTGCTGATATGCCACCAGGAAACATCCATGGAAGCTTATTGGGACTAAGATAAAACTGACATTTACAGCTTTAGACAAAATGAGGAAGCTTCTTTCTCAGGACACATAATTCTCTTTGTACCATTATCATGAAATAACCTTTCTAAAAGGGACAAAGAGATTAGTATTTCAAAGAAGAGGACACTTTGGTGAGCAACCTGAAAGGCAGAAGAACTTTTTCCAGCTCAGGTATCCTCCCTGGTGTTCTGTGGGTTCTCTTTGAAGGATGGGAGCCACCATCGCCTCTTGGGAGAAAATGGAAGCAATAGCAAGACCTCTGTTGCTATTTGATCACTTTGCCAGATTTCTTAATATTTCAGATCTCAGAGAATCAAAGGTAAAATATAGAGCTGGCAGACATGTTAGAATTCATTATTTTTGCTCAGTATAAGAATTTGGATTCATAGTGAACTTTTCATTGACTTTATTTTTCTCTATTGGAATCCAGACTTCTTCAGTCAACTTTATAGCCTTTGAGCAACTGACTGACACAGTAAAAACTCAGTAAATATTTTCATTGTTATTGCTGCATGGAAGGCCACAGCTATTCTCTCTCTCTCTCTTTTTTTTTTTTGGTATTAGAACATGTTAAATTTTGGAGTAGACTTAGCAGTGGATGTAATGTTTACATTTTATAGTAAAAAGTGAGGCTAGCAGAATGTTTTTATATATATTTATGCAGGAACATCCTTTCAGATAATAAATGAGACTTCCAAGTGGCAGCTTTGTTCATCTCTCAGTCCAGAATGCTAAGATTTTTTGGTAAACAATTTTACTGGAGTCTCATATAAATACTCGTTATGATCAGCCACAGTGTCTGTGATTGAACATGGTAGTAAACCTGGTGTTAATTTGTCAATGAAGTAAGTGATTTGTTCAGTTGTTCATGGTTCTTGAGAACTATTTTATACTATCTATAGCAGTGAGTAAAGCCAACAGAATTTCCTGATTGCGTGGACTGTACCTTCTTCAGTGAAGGAGTCACTAGCAAAGAAGTAAAACACTTGGTTAGGTGCTAAAAAATATTAAGATCTGATCCCACCACTCTGAGAAGCAGAGGCAAAAATGGTCAAATTTGAGCCTCGTCTAGACTACTTCCTGACTTTGTAAGACCCTATGTCAAAACAGTCAATAAAATACAATTAAGTTTGAAATGATCCGGGGATATAACTTTATGTGAAGGCTCCGTGTTCAATCCCCATAATGAAAAAGAAGGAGAGAAGGATAGGTGATGCTAGGTAGAGCACTGCATTAGATTTTTGTTTTTAAAAATTTAATTAATTAACTGCGTTATTGGGGACTGAATTCAGGGCTTTCATACTGACCTACACCCCTAGCCCTTTTATATTTTTTTATTCTGAGGCAGACAAGGTCTTGCTGAGTTGCTTAGGCTGATCCTGAACTTGCAATCCTCCTCCCATTGTTCTGGGATTACAAGCATCACCATCATGCCCTGTTTCATGTAGAATTTTAATAATTAGGTGGGTGATGGAAGGCCCTGGCTGGAGAGGCAGCATTTGGACAAGAATGAATCAAGCAGAGTAGAAAGCCCTGTCTTATAGGAAGTAGCATTTCTGATACAGAGAAGAACAGATGCAAATCCTGAGGGGTGAACATGCTTTGCAGAGCCTCAGGGTGCCAGCGAGGTCAAGGCAGGTGTGAGTGTTGGGGACACTGTCTGAGAAGACCATGGCTATCTCCATCCTCAGGCTTCATCTCTCCCAACTAGTGACTTCCCTATTAGTCCAGTATTCCATGTGCCAGAGGACAAGTGTGGGCCTAGTCAGGCTACCTCGCCCCTAATGTAGGCTATTTTTCACCACAATCAGCTTCTTCAGATAACTACAGAGAACCAGGTTTCATCAAGTGCTATGGACCTCTGAGCTGGGGCCTGGAACTGACCTTCTGTATGTCCATTATTTTCAATAATACACATTTGCCGTATGTAATGATCGCGTTTTCATAGGGTGCCAGTACATGTAAAAGCACATCTAATTCTGTTTTCATTCCCTTCTCCTCTCCTCCTTTCCCCCTTCCTCTATCTCTTGGTCCCATTGCTTTTTTGCAAAAGGAAAAAAGAACGCCTCCTACATTGTTGGTGGGAATGTAAACTAGTACAATCATTATGTGGATTTCTCACAAAACTAAAACTAGAAATGCCATTCAACCTAGCTATTTTCCTTCTGAGTTAAAGACATTTCACTATATAGATATGTGCGTACCCTTATTTGGAGTAGCACAGTTCTTGGAAATGGCCTATATGTCCATCAACAAGTGAAGGGACAAGACAGTGTGGTATTTATATTCCATGGAGTACTATTATACCATAAAGATGGATACACTTGAGTTATTTGTCAAAAAATGGATACACCTTGAAACCATAATGTTAAGTGAAAGAAATCAGACACACCCACTTAAGTATTCCATAGCTTGTTAGATTGATTCCTAGATATTTCATTTTTTGGGTGCAATTGTGAAAGGAACTGACTTCCCTATTTCTCAATAAGTCTGTTATTTGTGTGTAAAAATGCTATTGAGCTGGGTGTGTTGGCTCACGCCTGTAATCCCAGCACTTGGGAGGCAGAGGCAGAGGCAGAGGCAGAGGCAGAGGCAGAGGCAGAGGCAGAGGCAGAGGCAGGAGGATTGCTGAGTTCGAGGCTTGCCTGGGCTACGTAGTGAGCTCAGGGCCAGCCTGAACCACAAAGTGAGATCCTGTCTCAAAAAAAAAAAAAAAAAAAAAAAGCTATTGATTTTTGAGCATTGACCTTGTATCCAGCTATGCTACTAAATTTGGTGATTAAGTCTAGCTGTTTTTTGGTGGAGTTTTTAGGATCTTCTAGATAATCATGTCATCAGCAAATAATGAAAGAATTGCAAGATTCATATCACAGCGACACATGTGCACCCATGTTTATAGCAGCTCAGTTCGTGATAGCTGAATCTTGGAAACAACCCAAATGCCCATCAACTCTGGACAAGATAATTTTTTTTTTATAAAATGGAGTATTACTCTGCCATAAAATGATAATTTTTAGTCATTTATTCTCAAATGGATGTACCTTCAGGACATACTCATAAGTGAAATAAATAGATCACAGATGTGTAAATATCGTGTCTTTTCTCTGGTATGAGAAAAGGTGTAAATGAGTTCTAGAATGCATGATTGGTATTGTGAAAAAGTAAATATTCAAACGGAAATAAAGTTTAGGGGTAAGTAATGAGGAGAAAGAAAAAAATTGATAAAAAGAAACAAAGCTTATGCATAGAGGGGCGGGGAACGGTAGGGTGGGTAAGGGAAGGGGAAAAATGAGAATTAAGTCATGTCATACACTGGTACAAGTTCTCAATGTTGGGCATAATAATGATGTCTATTAAATGTACCAATAAAAATCAAAACAGAAGAAAAAATATTCCTTAGCTTGCCTTAAAGGAGAAACCCAAAATATAAATAAAAGACCCAAAATATAAATAAAGACCCAGAATTTGGAAACAATAATTACCCTTAGAAAATACGTACATTTTATCCAGATGTGGTGATGTATACTTTCAATCACAGTGGGCTGAGGCAGATGTACATTTAAACTCAACCTGGGGAAATTAGTAACATAGCAAGACTCGGTCTCAGAATGAAAAAGAATTGTTTTCTAAGGGGTGAGATGTAATTCAGTGTGAATGCCGAAGGTTCAGTCTCCAGCACCCCAAAAAGGAAGGAAAGAAGGAAGGATGTGAAGGAAGGATGTTCATCTCTACTGATACTACAGTCACCTCCATTTACTGGTGGAAAAATAATTAGTTTGTTAAATTCTGTCTTGTGCTCCAAGTCAGTGTGAGTCTGACAGGTCCCCCTGAAGAGCAGCTGTAGATCCAGACTGTGTCCCAGTCTAAGGGGACTTTTCCCCAGGGCTTCTCCACACTTCCTCAGTGATCTTCAGGGATTCAGTGCCCTGCTGGAAGTCTCACCGCACTGGGCTGCAGCCTTCTGGGTGGGACTAATCCCATAGCTTTCACCTGCACAAATCGGCCTTCGATCTGGAAACTAAACACACTGAGAACTAACTGGAAAGTTGGGGAAGAAGAGGAGCCCTTAGAAAGACATATAAATCTTCTGCATGGGGGCGAGGAGCAATCCTGGGAGATACTGCAATAAAGAGAGATCACCTATTCGTACTGCTGCTGGCCATCATCCTCTCCCTCCTGCACGGCTCTCTGTGATTCATGCCATACTCTGTCACCCACAACGATGCAAAGTGGGCCATCAGGATCATCCCTGAGCTTGCTAGAAGCAACTCTCTCAGACCTACTGAGCTAGAGTTCACTTTTAGTAAGACCTTCAACCCCTTCAGTTTTAAGGGGTCATGTTAGTACTGCTCTCTGGCCTGGCAACAGTCAGTTCTCTTGGTTACAGTGAAGAAATGGCAGATTGGCCCAGTTAGGTGGCTGAGACAGGGTCGCCTGCTCAGGACTTGGTAAGTAGTGAGGTGGAGGCTCATACACACAGGCTGTGAACCTCCTGGTCCACAGTCCATGGCAGCAGTCCCTGCGTGTTCTTCATCCACCATCTTCAAAGCACAAGCTTTTGGAAGTAAAACAACTCTTTTTCTCTGAATTCAGACCATCATCTCTTGTTCTATCAACATTCCTGGGTTCTTCCCTCCTCTTTCCAGAAAAGCTTGGTCTAGAAAGCTCTGCAGTGTTGTGCATGTGGATGGAGCCCAGAATGAGGCAATTGGATAAGAAGGACTGGCACTAGCTTGAGCTTGCTGCAGAACTTTCTGGCTTCTCTGAAGGGAAGGAGGGCAAATGCCTAGGCTTGAGGGACAGATGAGGTCCAGCCAGTGATCACAGAGCAGCACGTACAAAGAGCCTCCTGCCCTGCCCTGCCCTGCTCTGGCCTGGCCTGCATGGGAATATTAGTCTCCCCACTCTCAGGATGTAAAACTATGCCTGATGTCACTCAGCGACATACAGAAAGCTGAGGACTATGTTTCTATGACTGACCTGTCAGGCAAAACTGAGCCTGCAGGTAAACCATGCCTCATTTATGGGAAGCAGGCTTTGAATGAAGGAAAATACTAACAGAATTTTTAAAATGTGACTCACAGATCCTGAATTATGATTCTTGAAGCAATCAAGGCTTACTAAGCTTGTGTTGAATCTCCTACTTAATCAGTTGTCAGCTCATTAAAATATGATGTAATCCTCTTCTGTGACCTTACTATGTTCACGAAGGGCCCAACAGTAGGCAGTTGGGCTAAGGAGTCAGGAATGACTAAGAGCCTCTCTGTGCCAGGCTCACTGAAAGCACTTGTATGGGTGAGAGAGGAATGGAGATTCCTCAGTGAGACCTTCTTTTTCTACCTTCTGTCCCAGGGAATGAAGGCTCAGGCCAACAGGCATCTGAGTTCTTTCTGGAAGGAAGGTAGGCTTTGAACGTCCCAGTTCTGTGGAACAGAGAAACGCTTGAGGGGGGAGGGGTAGCGTTGAGTTTGAAATGAGGCAGAAAACAAGAACAAAAACACACTAGGTTTGGAGCAGCAAAGACATAATGCTTTGAGTGTGACTTGTGAGCCATTCACTCAGAGACAGAAATAAAGGTCTGTTTATTTTTTCCTGTCTGTGTTGAAGGTATCACACGCGATGTTTGGGTAGACGTGGATTTATTAAAGTGGCTACAGCTATCACTTAACACATCTAAGCTAATTCACGCACCTGTCATCTCACATAGTCAAACCTCTTATTTGTTTGTGTTGGGAAGAGCAGTCTCAAATCAGATCTGCTGTCCTCCAGTCTACTCTCCCTCCAGGAACAGGACAACGCCGGTATTAACAGCAGTCTTCAGGCTGCACATAACGTCTCTAGACTGGATCACCCTGCGTCACTTTAGCCTTTTGCCTTTGGACTTCCGGCTCCCTAACCACCCCCATAACTATCATTCTACTCTCCGTTTCTGTTCAGTTGTTTATAAAATCGAACACATAAGAGTATTTTTCTTTTTGTAGCTGGGTTACGGCACCTAGTATCATTCTCCAGGTCCCTCCACATTGTCATGTGTGGCAGGATCTCCTTTGCCAAAGCTAAATAAGGTTGTGTTGTGTATGGGTATTTGCGTACCCCCATTTCTTCATTCATTCATTCATCTCTTGATGGATACTCGGGTCATCTTCATAGCTTGGCTATTGTGAATAATGCTGCAATGAGCATATAGGAGTGTAGATTTCTTGAAGTGCTTACTTCAGGGTTGGGGTGTATGTTGATCCCTGGGTCATTCTGTTTGTAGAATTTCATTCCACCTCCATCGTGTTTTTCAAAATGTCAGCACCTGGTGATATTTCTACTAACAGGGTAAAACACTTGCTGCCCCTCATTTTTTGGTGATAGCCATCCTATAGTCGGGGGGAAATACCTCTCTGTGGTTTTGACTTCCATTTCAGTTTGCCTGATTAGTGTGTTTTGGTTATTCAGGATATTTTGTGGTTTCCTCTCAAATTTTTTTTCACATCCGTGATTTTTCATTTCCAATGTACAGGTTTTCCTTGGTTAAGTTTATTCCTAAATATTTTATTCCTTTTGATACTTGTTAAATGGAATTGCTTCTGTGATTTTTTTTTTTTAGGATAGGTCCCTTTTATGTCAAAAAGTACAACTAATTGTTAGATTTTGATTTTGTGTCCTTCAATTCTACCAAATTCATTAATTCTAACAGTTTTGTTGTGGCTTTTTGCATATAAAATTCTATCATCTGCACATAGAGTTAGTTTTACCATTTTCTTCCTGATTTGAATGGCTTTTACTGAGTTTTTCTTATGAATTTATTTTACTAGCACTTCCAATACCAAGTGGAATAGAAATGGCAAGAATGAGTACCCTTGCCTTGTGCCAGATCTGTGTGCTTTTACTGGCTTCAAATAGGAGAGAGGAGGAGAGCAAAGAGGACCAGGACACAGTATGTACAAGAACCGATTCCCCATGATGAATGCATTCATTCATTCATTCATTCATTCATTCATTCATTCATTCATTCATTCATTTATTTATTTATTTAGACAGGGTCTCGCTTTGTAGTTCAGGCTGGCCCTGAGCTCACTGTGGTGCCCAGGCAAGCTGCCATGAACTCAGCAATCCTCCTGTCTCTGCCTCCCGAGTGCTGGGATGACAGGCGTGAGCCACCACGTCCAGCATTATGGTATGCGGTGTTGATTGTTGGTGGGCGTGTCTCCACGCCCAGCATTATATGTGGTTACCGGGGATCGAACTCAGGTCCTTGCGCTTGCGAGGCAGGCGCCGGAACCACTGAGCTAACCCTCCAGCCCCGATGAATGCATTTATTATGTGTTGCCACAAGAGTCCCGGTTAAGCATCAGTGAGGGCCCAAGCCAGTGGTGTCCGGTTCTCAGTGGCAGGAGCCAACTGTGGGCGCATGTGTGGTGGCAGTGGCCAGATCAGGCCTCTCTGTGGTGGTCAGCGCTGGCTTCAGAGGTGGCGGCTGAGACCTGCTGTGGGTGCAGATGTCGCGCGATGGCAGACAGCGTCCATGTGCATGAATGCAGGGGCCAGCTGCAGGCGTGGGCAGAGGTCAGGGTCGGGGCGTGCTACTGCTAAGCCACAGGCAGCTGCAGGGTCTGGGGGCGCATTGGCCTCCTGCAGGAGTCAACCTGGCCGCGTGTGCCCAGGAGGGTGTCAGGTCTCTGCAGCAGAGTCTCCCTGGAGGGCGTGGCTGACTTCGGCCTCCAGGGCTGAGCAGCGCCTGAGAAACAGCCCCTGCAGCTGCAGCCCTGCCGCAGACGGGCTCTGCCATTCGGTCGCTTCTCCTTGAGAAATCTGCTGCAAGCCTCCCCGTGCCTCGCGTTCTGAATCTCTACAGTGATGACAATGAGGACAACCTTGAAATACCGTCAGGATTTAATAAAATCGGGATAAATTTTATCCCCACTCTCGTGTACAGTACAGAACAAAGAAGTGGACTTCTCCTCCGCCTCCTTTTCCTCCTCGTTCCTCCCCTGTCTTCTCCCTCTCCCCTCCTTCTCGCTTTCTCCTCCTCTCCTCCACTGCCCCTTCTCCTTCCTACACGGTGCAGCCTTGGCCGGAAGGCCCAGCTCTCCCTCTTATCCCTGCAGTTCTCTGCATATTCACACTCTTCCTTTATCTAGTCCTCTGCTCTTTCCCCGGGCTTCCGCTGCCCTCATCGTAACTCATAAGTGACGTTACATTTGCCTCGTTTTCTGCTTCTCTCTCAGGGTCACTCTGGGGGGTTCCTGGGGGACCAGAGTTATGCTGTGAATCCCATCCTTCCACATCCTTGTTTGAGGATCTGACATGTTGGGAATACTCAAATGCTTAAAAAATTCTACTTCATTTCCTATACTTTTGAATCATTCGTCCTAAGTGCCAGGCATTTTAGACGTGCTAACTTGGTGACCCTTAGAAACACGAGGTGAGAGCCAGGTGTGGTGATGCACACCTGTAACCCCAGCACTGAGGGAGGCTGAGACGAAGTAATCAAGGGTTCACAGCTGGACCGAGCTACATAGGGATTTCAAGCCTAGTCCGTGCTACGTTATGAGTTCAAGGCCAGCCCCAGCTCTGTAGTAAAATCCTATCTAAACAGACACAGACGCACACCCCCGAGAGGTAGGTCCAGATATGGCCTTTCTATAAATGTTAAAGTTTAGGCACAAGGATGTCAAGTGGCCCAAGGTCATAGAATGAGGAAAAATCAGAGCGGAGAACTGAACCTGGTTTATCTGTGCCCGACTCTAATATGGTTTGCCCTGGGGTGAAGTTCGGTGCCTGTCTGTTGGAAGGATTGCAGTGAAAATCTTGATAGATTCACGAACTTTATAAACTGCAAATCACTGAATGAATAAAGGAGGTGAGGTTCTGAATTCTGTAAATGTCTTATATAAATATGTGCTGTGACGTAATAGAAGTAAGAGTATTAGAAAAATAATTCTACGGGAATGTGACAATTTCCATAAAAAAATGTTCACCCTGATTTTAAATTACCAAAGAGAAACTACTGTTCTTGTTTTATGCTCTGTCAAGGGAAAGTAATAAACGGCGTATAATGCAGTGTTCGTCCCCTCTGGAGTGTGGTCACACAGTCATTTCCCGCAAGGATCAGTTCTACTCATGAGCAGCTGTGTAGAGCAGATGAATCCCTAAAGTGGCCCTGGAGAGAAAAACAGCAAATGGCAGCTGCTTGATCTTTTTCTAAGGGAGAAAGACGAACTCTGATCAGTGGGTCTTGATTGGTGCGTTCAGAGTGAAGGAGCCTTGGTCAGTGTCTCCAACAAATCCCCACGATGATTATCAGGGCCGGACAGTCTTTTAGCAGGTCTGGTGAGCTTTTCTACCTCAGCCCCGTGGACCGTCAGCTGTGGGCAGCACGTGCTGGTGCATGACCACAAATGAGAGCAAGTGTCCACTGGCATTTCCAGAGGTGGCCTCTGTCAGAGTTACACGGAGGGTCTGAATCACGTGGGTTCACGTGGTCTACGGAACTGCCGGGGTCCCAGTCTCTAGCAGAGGGTTTTAAGAAGTTGTCTGCAAAGTGAGCCCGCCAAGGTGACTCTAGAGACACAAGGGCAAAGTGTCACCAGGGGGAGACAGTAGTCTTTTCTAATGTCACAGAAAATAAGGATTGCGCTAGAACTTAAGTTGTCCTTTTCCGGAAGAACTTCTGAT
The DNA here is from genome assembly GCA_004025085.1 of Thryonomys swinderianus. Lineage (NCBI taxonomy): Eukaryota > Metazoa > Chordata > Mammalia > Rodentia > Thryonomyidae > Thryonomys > Thryonomys swinderianus. The sequence continues at coordinate 17,491 of PVIC010003571.1, read as the reverse complement.
TCTCTTCTGTGCTGTGATCAATTAACTGGTGTTTGTAACTGCGTCAGGAATGGAGACAGAGTTCACATCAGAACGAAGAGGTGTTGTTAAGTCTGTTGGGGCTCAGGCTGCGTTGGTGATTTCAGTTCTGTTCCTGGGGCCTGTAGAAAGGTTATGAAAAGTGAGTTTTCTAGACGGTCAACGCTTCAGTTGCTTTGGATGATAAAAATAAGCCTCACAGAATAGTGCTTAAAGAGATGATGTATTAGAGAGAGTTTTAGTCTACACCTGAATAATGCCAGCTTCCCCTAGAAATTATTTTCTCAAACTTTGCAACCACTGCTTAATATAGCAGGGAAGCGTTTATTTTTGAAGCCCTATGAGGAGGTGCTGGTGCAGATAAATGTGTCCTCTCTGGCATCTCAAAACAGTTTTTCATGTCATTCACTGCGCCGTGGTTTGAAAATGCGGTCAGCAGCTAATCTCTATTGCTACGTAACACCCATGCTGTGGCTAAAGCAAAATACTCACTGTAAACTCAAGAGCCCTTCTTGAGTGTGTTTGGAGTCCGTTCATTTGTCCTGGAACTCACAGAAATCAGCATGATTTCCAAATACGCATCCTGTGTATGACAGAACAAGAGAATTCAGACACAAAGCACCTGGGGTTGGCACTGAGAACGTAGGTGAAAGACATGATCGGACCCCTTCAGATGCCAGCTGCATGTTGTAGGGTTCCTTAGACCCATTCATTTCCGACCTGTGCACTACAAGTGCAGAAACTGGGTTGCTTGTGAGCCTTTCGGGTTAGATAACTCACTGGAACAACTCACAGAACTCAGAAAAGTACTAGATTTAGAGTTGTTGTTTTATGATAAAAGATGAAATTCAGGGCTCACCAAATGAACAGACCTGGGGGGGGTAAAGTCCAAGAGACCCCCAAACATGGCTCTTTAAGACCTTCTCCTCACGAAGTCAGGGGTGGACCCTCTCTCAGAACATTGATATGTTCATGAGCAAGTCACACGGACTTTGTGGTTGAGGTTTTTGGGTGGTTTTACAAAAGAAGATTCAGTAAATCTTGGCCATATGAGTAAAGTCAGTCTGTACCTTCCCTCTCTTCCTGAGTAGTGGCTCACCCTCCGTCCTTTAATCACATGTCTTGTCTTTCTGGCAGGACCAGAATGTGCCCTTCATTTAAACTCAGGTGTGGCTCAAGGACATACCCTGGACAACAGAGACAATGTCAAATCAAAAACAAAAGGCCTTGAAAGGCAGCCAGGGCTTTCCCATTTCTGCCTTATGCCAACTGTCCTGATTTTATTATGTTATGTGTATACTATAATAAACTATCAATATTTGTATATATTCCTGTATAATATTTATATTAAACATTGCATAAGTATATATTTGTAATTATTACAAAAGTAAATAAAATTGTGCTCAAAATTTAAGGTTATTCTTTTTTTTTTTGGGGGGGGACAAGGTCTTGCTTTGTAGTTCAGGCTGGCTCTGAGCTCACTATGTAGCTCAGGCAAGCCTCAGACTCAGCAATCCTCCTGTCTCTGCCTCCCGAGTGCTGGGATGACAGGCGTGAGCCACCACGCCTGGCACTTTGGTATGTGGTGTTGATTGCTGGGGGCGTGACTCACCATGCCCAGCACTGTATGTGAGTACTAGGCTCAAACTCAGAACTCAGGACCTTGGGTTTGTGAGGCAGGCGCGGAACCACTGAACTAAATCTCCAGCCCAAGGTTATTCTTATTCTTGTTATTTTGGGAACTCCAAGAATGTAACTCCACTTCTGGGATTCAGGACAATGATCAGACAAATTCTTGGCTGTACAGCACCCTAATTTCTAAAAAGTCATATTTCAGATGGAATGTATTAACTACTAGGATCAGATAAATATTGAAAGAGAAATATCACTTGGAAATGGTATAATCCTGGCTCTTGACAGATGAGGACACTGAGAGACACAGGTTAAGGAGGTTCACCAGGTTAGTGATTAGAAAGAAGTGGCAGTAGAATGGGAACCACGAAGATTCAGGTTTTCTTATCTCAGGACCTCAGATCAATGACCAGGATGAAAAACATTTCTCCCATCCAAGTACTAACCAGGCCCAACCCTGCTTAGCTCAGATGAGATCGGGCACATTCAGGGTGGTATGGCTGTAGACTGAAAAACATTTTTTGTAATGCCTACGTATCCATGTGGGGGAAAGGAGACATGCATGTGTGGAAGCATGTATGAATGAGTATGTCCACTGCATGTTAATGGGGGTCCTTGTAGAGATTTTTGGGCATCTTCTGTCTGACTTGTTCATACCAGAATTGCCATGTGGAGAACAGAAGGCTCTTTAGATCACTTGTGCAGAAATTACTGAGATATAAAATGAGATGTGTGTTGCCTTTTCTCCTGGCCTAAGAAACCCTGTTATAAAAAGGAATTAAGAGTCTAAGTTCTGCTTCTGTTCTTTCAGTGAGCTCAAGAGAAATGATGGGAAATCAGTCTTCCTTCTCCATTTGTATGAAAGGTGGAGGAGAATAATAAAGTTGTGTCCAGATATAATAAAATGTCTATAAAACATTCTGAGTCTCTGTGTGTGTGTGGCACAAATAAGAAGTGTAAAGAAAACCATCAGTCATAATGTGCTGTTTCCCGGGCATGTTCCTTCTTGTGCTTTTCTAGATTTAGTGCCTGGCAGATGAGATAATTTCCATAGCGTCGATCAGGAATGTCACTGTTATTCTCTGTACCAGATTAGAGACACTCATTTGAAATAAAAGGAGAATCTGTGTCATACTTGGGAAAGAAAAAATATCTTTAAAAAGATGGTCTGTATCTCTAGAGGACATTTTTTTCCCCCTTCATGCTCTTTATTCATTTCTAAATTTTTCTGGTTAAGAAGAAACTTCCCCACTGCTAGGCCTCGTCTTTTGTAGAAAAAAGGAAAAGGGAAAAATAAGATTTCTGTCTCACTCTTCTCTCCTGAAGATCTCATATACTCTTTGTTTTCTCTTCTTTTATCGTTGTTCTTTTTCAAAATTTATTTTTATTCCATTATTTTTTGGAGGGGGTAACAGGCATTGAACTCAGGACCTTGGGCCTGCCAGGCAGGTGTGGCACCATTGGGCTATATCCCAGGCTCTTGCCCATGTTTGCAGTACATAACTGTTTACATTCCTTGTGGGGACTTGGCACATGTATATGACACATTTTACTTCTTTTTTATCCCCCTATTTCCCCCTTTCCTCACTCTCCACTTCTGCTTCCTGCATTTCTGAGGTTTACCTTCAATCCAGAACTGTCTTCCAATTTTTGAAGTGCCTCCAGCTCTAGGAACTTAGATATAGTCAAGTTCTGTATCTCATCCATCCCCGCTCTTTGTTTTTTTTCAGCTTACTGTAAGATGCCACGAGCAACCTCGGAACTCATGGCAAAAACTCAGACTTACAATAAGGCCTCACTTTGCTCGCCTGGCCGCACTCCATGCTAGTACCATTCTGAGCATCTCTAGTCCAATGTTTTGCCCCTCTAATTCTGCCGCTGTGTTCAGACACCCCTCACCTCTGCCTTTTTCCTTCTACAATGAAGGCCTATCTCGTCTCCCTTTTCCTGACCTTGCCCCTTCCCTCCATTCATCATCTGTCATAAGTCACAAATTCCCTGTGTCTTGCTCAGTGAGGTGGCCCGCGTATTTGAGCAGTACTGAATAAATGAAATGGTTGCAGGGAGGTTCTGCAGCTGGTTATTGGAAAGCAAAACAGCTTGAAAACTTGTTCAGCTGAGTCGTGCACCAGGTCTTTATGACGTTTCTTCTTGTCAATAAATTATTTAATTTAATTTACAGCAGGGTCCAGATATTTCCTTTCTGTGATTTTGGTAGCTTATGAGTCCTGGTCCCTAAAGGTAGGACATTTGTGTTTACTGTTATGGGTCGATCATCTATCTACCTGCCAAATAGTGAGTGCTTGAGTTACTGTAGATGGAATGAGCACGGTAACAGACTTCCATGAGAACTAGAAGAACCCTCAGAGAAAAATCTAATAAAATCCTTTCATTCATAAATGAAGACATCGTGGCTAAAAGTAGGAAGCAGAACTTATGTGGTTGGGCGGTTCTGATGTCTCTGAGGTCACCTATTGGATTTCTTATTATAGAATCCCTGAACTTTTCTTTTGGCTGCACTAGAAAGTGTCTTAAAGTTGAATTTCTTGAGTTTTCACCATGTAAGGAATCACGTGAGCCCTGCAATAATTAATTCTAAAATTTCTTCTTCCTACCATCACTCCCCAACCAAAGGCCACCCCTTTCTGCTTCCAGGCTTGTGTTTACTGAATTTTTAACTGTTTCCAGTCTTTCAACAATTTCCTTTCTCTTCTGCACCATATCCTTCTACAGCCACCATCTTGTTTATGCAGGAGTTTGGATATAGCATGAATCTTCTAGTCACTCCCTACTCCATTCAAATCTTCCTTTAAAATAAGGTTCACAGCAGTGATGCTTATTTCCAGATTTTGCTGAGGATCTAACTGTCCATTTCTGCCTTCAGAAACTGGTTTCTTAGCATTGAGGGAATGAGACACATAGGATAAGCTATTTTTTCTAGTGAAGGAAAAATATTCCTCAGTATAGAAATCCTTTGCCATCATGGAAGCTGTAGAAAATGTTTGTGTTACTTTCATCTTTTAAAATGTTATGTTTTATGATTTAGCATGTACCTGGTGGCTAAAGCACTGGGAGATACAGTCTTATGCTCCTCTACCATGGGAGCAGTTACTCTGTCCTGCCCCGTCCCTCGGCTCTTATGCCCAGCTTTGAAGTCTTCAACCCCATAGCATCTGGGCCCCAGGGCCTAAGAAAAGGCATAGCTGTCTAAAGAACACATGCATGCACACACACACACACTCACACACACACACACACACACACACACACACATACACCCCATAGCCACAGTGATTCAGTGTTTTGAGTAGCTTGAAAATGTTTAGCTTTCATGGTCATTTGGACGTTGGGGAAAGAGGCAGGAGTTGCATGGGCATATCTGGTGAGTGAAGTGGAGGAGGACGCCCTGCAGTGACTGTCCACGCCTACCTTGCCACTGGATGGCACTTCAGCACAGCACTGTGTTTCTGATCGCACCTCCTAAGCACGCTCATGAAAGAGGACTTCTAGAAAGTGCTTCAGAAAGTGTCGAGAGTGACAGGATAAGTATGTTTGAAGTGCTCAGGAGAGGAGTGTTTTAAGCAGATTAATGACAATATGTCTTTTGCTGTGAGATAATTTTGAAATTTAAATATTCATTGTGTATTTTGTTTACATGACATGTAGACATGCAGTGGAAAGGAGGGAGGTTTAAGAGAAGCCAGGTATAAGGCAGACATTGTCAAATGATCTATAAAGAACTGAAAAAATTGAGTAGGGGGAGAAGAATATTTTTTAGGGCATGAGGGCATGTCTGAATATGAGTTCTGCAGTGACAGTCATCAAATGCAGGTGGCAAGAGTGTAAGGCTTGGGCAGGAACTGTCTCTGAGGGCACAGTGAAGGCAGAGATGGCTACCAATGATGGCGACCAACATGGGGAACAATTGCCTAAAGTGATGAGAGAAAATATGCTCTGAGAACCGCATGCCTTCATATTCCATGTCTGCTATTCACTACCTATGTGGGTGATGTACCTTACTATTCTGTCTCTCCTTGGCTTTTTCACCTACGAAATGGGAATGATGAAAGGGCACAGCTCACGAGGATATTGTGCAGATTAGAACCCACTGATCAATACAAACCACTGTAACGGTTAAGCTGGCATGCAGCGAGGATTCCTATTGAGTACTCGTGATTGTTGTTTCGCCTTTTAGTATTGTGATAGCACTGTGTATAACTGATCATCTGAAAGTGTATTTGATATTGTGTAACTGCTCTTCTGACATTTTGCTCAGGATGGAGTTGCTTCAGAAAGCATGTGGACCGTAAATCCACCTGGGCTTAGTGGAATTACTTTTATCAGGTAGGCATAGAGTACTAATGTTTAATCTGGAAACCACTCCAGTATTTCGTCTTCTGGTGAATGGTTTTACATTCATTCTGCGGCAAACATATGAGTCACTCCTGCTTAATTTGGAACTTCTGGCCAGGCAGTCCACAAAGGCTACAATGCTTCTTCAGGTGGAAACATTCCAGAAGCTTCTTTTGCATCATGTACAGGTAGCTTGCTTTGAAAAACAGAATGAAAACACGAGCATCCATTTGGTGCTTAGGCACAGACCAGGAGGCATCTTTTCTTTTTTAAATTCATGTTTAGAGTTTCTTATTACTTAAAGTATTTTTTGTCTTCCCAAAGAAGTAAAAAAATAATATATTGAACTAGTTAGTAAAATGATTAGAAATTATTATTATTATAACAACCCAAAGAGAAGAAAATTCTTTTTATTAGGGTGTTTAGAGTAGTCAGGGTATGTAATTCAAGAACTCTGGGGGGCTAAGGAGGATCTCAAGTTTGAGCCCAGTTTGAGCAATTTAACCAGACCACATTTCAAGAAAATTAAGGTAGTTCAATGTGAACATCCTAGATTCAACACACACAGAAAAACAGATAGAGACAGACAAACAAAGAGACACAGGGGAGTGAGGGAGAGAGAGAAAAAGCAAAGGAAAAGAAAAGGAAAAAGAAAAAAGAGAAATTGAGACCCTGGATAGAGCTATAAAAACATCCTAATATGTTACTGAGACTCAACTTCTGGAGTCTATGTCCGATGCATCTACAAGGAGAGAGAAGAGGTCATATTATCTTGATCCTGAAGTTTATAAGTTGGCATAAATATTGTGATCAGGATCACTTATTGAACAAGGTTTAGTCAAGTCTCAGTGCAAGAACTAGGCTTTGGTTTTCTAGAAGATTATAGCTTGAGGACAGAAAAGACCATGGATTCTGGTGTACTGTCTGTAGTATGTGTTGGGGTAATGGAGTATTTACAGGCCATCTCTGTGGTACATATTTAGGCTGTGCTCTGCAGGGATACAGGAATCCCTGCCAGAATCCCTGCAGTAGGTCCTGGCCTCTTGTGAGTCACTACAGCACAAGGCAAAAGAGTAGACAAGAAACTAGACCTAGAGGGAATCTGGATCTTGGAATTTGATCAGTGCTGCACTGGGCAACAAAGACAAAGGGCCCCAAATGCATCCAGTATTTATTGAATATTATCATGGCAAGGAATGGGGAGCAGTAATGCTTTGACTCCATACCATTGCATAATAGCACCAGGCGGGCATGTTAGGGAGTAACCACCGCTTATCTTGCTTGGATAGAAAAAACAGGTATTGGACCCAGGTGCAATTAGCAAGTAACCCAGGTCGGTGAGAAACCATAATTCAGGGGAAAGGATTTTAATTGGGGTCATGTTGAATTCAGCTGCACATAACTTAGAGCCTTGCCATTTTGGAGACCAGGGCTGTCATTAACAAATGACATTAGTAAATGAGCAACTCTGCTACCTGACATGCCCATTTGAATCATGTAGGGCTTTGGTCTGACTCCTGATAAAAAAGAATATAGGTGAATTAATGGAGACAAGAAGCATGTGCCATACATAGCCCCCTAGTATGGGGCAAGGATATCTGCTACGGTGGTTTACAAGACAGCCTATCACTAGGGAATGTTAAAGCCAGGCTGCAGATGAAGGACCTACAAGACCAGAGAAAGAGAATGTCTAAAGTGTATTGCATTAGTTTTACAGGGCTGCTACAGTGAAACACCACAGACCCAGTACGGTATCTCACAGTCTCTGAGGCTGGAATCAAGGTGTTGCAGAAGAGGGTACATCTATCCCCTGACTGACCCCAGGCTTCTGGTGCTCCGCTGGGAATCTTTGCTGTTTCTTGGCCCCATGTCTTCTTTCCCAGTCCCTTGGTTTTCTCCCTCTGCATGTTTGTATCTAAGCATGTTCTCTTTGTAAGGGTGTCAGTCAGATTGAGTTGGGATCCATTCTAGTAACTTCGTTTTAACTTGATTACCTTTGCAAAGATCCTCCAAAGAAGGTTACATTTTGAGTCACTGAATGTTTGGACTTTAGCATATGAATTTCTTAGCTCCACAAAATTATTTACTCTGTCCCATGGGTCTAAGAAATATATAGGGCCGAAGTATATCCCCATCTACAAAATAGAGGCCCAAAAAAGGATACTTGATTCAAATCTAATATGCATTAGGACTTGGACAGAGCTTTTTTATTTGTTTGTTTTAATTTTATTAGTTCGTGTTTGTGATATATAATGACTGTATGTATTGTGAGAAATTGAGATGTAACAAATCTTAATTCTTTTTATACCTCCATCTCTCATTCCCCTTTCCATTTCCAAAAGCGCCATCTCTTTGTTCCCTATCTTTTATATTCTGTCTTGTTCTTCAATTTATTGATATTTTGGGTTTCTTATGTAAGAGAAACCACGAAGGGTGAAGAGACAACCTACAAAATGGTAAAAATAATTTGTGCCAGCCAGACCTCAGGTGGAGGGCTAATATCTGGACATGGTTTTTGAGGCCTGAAAAGGAAACTTGGTGTTTGTTAGGATGTAACTTGATGTCCCTCTAAAGCCTCATGTGCTCATTGCTTAAGGCTTTTCAGAGGTGGCTGTATCTGGGGTGTGTGTATATGAATTCAGGGTGTATGATAACAAAATTAGTCCACTGATTGGTCTAACATAGATCTGGGAATGGATGATGGGAAGGCCAACCCTTTGGGTGGGACCAACCAATAGACTCTTAGCTTGACTGGGAAAAAAGGAAAAGGAAGGATCTGTGCTAGTTCTTCACTGCCTTTCGTCTCCCATGGTGTGGACTGTGTCTCCTCTTGCCACGCCCCTCTGTTTTGCCATCCTTCCTTGGAGCCAGTCAACTATGGATGGTAACCTCTACCAACTGTGAGCTAAAATAAACCTTTCCTCCTTTAACTTTCGGGTGTTGAGTACTTTGTGCCAGCAGTGAGAAAACTGAGATAGTGTTACTCTCTTAGATTTCTTTTAACCCTAGTCTTCTAAGATGCAGCATCTCTCCCTCTAAACTTCTATCTTACTGTGAAAGTCTTATGTTGGTTAATATGATCAGACTTAGCCTTTTGGCTTAGAGTGATGTGAGCTGCGTTGGGGATTCCACAAATGTGGAATTCCCACCACTCATCCCAAAGATAGAGAAAGAAGGAACTCACATTTTTATCTGGATGGTTAAGAGTACTGGTATGGCCCTCTGGTTTAGTGAGTTTGGTGAGTTCCCATAAGGGCCTTCATGCTCCACTTCCTTCTTCATACAGATAGTCTTTGTCAAAAGCATAACCTCTCTGGTCTGATTTCACCTCGCATAAGTCACCCTGAGTGAGCCTGGCCATTAGAGTTTGCTGTTAGGACCCTGCACTCAGTTGGACCTTGGTGGATGTCACACAGTTTTCCAGTGCAGATGGTGTGTACACTGCAGACCTATGTGGTGTTCACTGATCTGCTGAGCCTTTGCTCAATGCCTTGTGAAGACATCCAGGAAAGATTGACTGGCACACATTTGAGTAATGAGTTTTGCTTCTCGATCTGTCTTTTTAATCTACCCTCAGTTTAGGTTTACCAGGAGCATTATTCTCCAAGTATGGTGAGCATGGTCTCTATGTCCTGGGTAAGGCATTTGTACCTCTCTGAGCAGCTGACCCTTCTCCGTGTATAAAATAGTTATAGAAAATCTATTCCCTTCTTAGGTTGTAAAAATGGGTAACTGAAGTGATAGGTAGCAGGCAAAGGACGTTATATTGGTTTATACTATTATTTTGGGATGACAATAGCATCTCATTGTGTTCTTAGAAGTGTGTCGCTTTTTGTAATAAAGTGTATTATAATCTTGTAAAAATAATGAATATAAGCATTCTTGTTTTCATTACTCATGTAACTTATATAGATGTCTGAAGTTCTGATTTTTTGTAGTCTCATGTAAAACTTTTATTAATATCTGTTTGTGATACATAATGATTACATTCATCGTGGGTAGATGGTACATGTACATGACACATTTTAATACTTTTTACACCTCTCTACCGTTTGGTTCCTTTTTCATTTGCGAAAGATCTAACTCTGTTTCTTTTTATCTATGATTTATTTTGCTCTTTAATTTATTTATACTCTGGGTCTCTTATTTAAGAGAAGCCATCTGATATTTAAGCTTGTGTGAGCTTCTGATTTATTTCACTTAATATTATTCTTTCAAGGTGCCTTTTCCATTTTTCTACCAGTAACTCAAGTTTATACTGTTTGTAGTACCATAGTACTTCGTTATATAAAAATACCAGATTTTCTTTATCCATTCACCTGTGGATGACACATACTCCGCTTCCAAAGTAATTTTTTTATTTGCTCACTTGAAGAACCAAACACCACCCTAGTATGGTGTTAGGCCAATTTCCATGTGTGTCACTGCAGTCATAGCCGTGATGTGCCCGGGAGGACCCTCTCACTACTCAGGCCTAGGATTGTCCCAGGCCTGGCCTGTGCTCAGACTTGAGCTACTCAACTGATTTGTTCCTGTCAGCCGACTCTCTCCCCAAGACTGTCCGCAGGTCAACACCCACTTCTGCAGCTTTCCCTCACTTCCTGTACAAGTGCCCAGGCCCTTTCCATTTTGAAGATAAGACTGATGATCACTCAGTGGCCAGATGGCGGCAAAAAGGATGAAAACATGGGGAGGCTGCAAAAGCTTAACAGGATACCGTGTCCTTACAAGGGCCTCAGTCCATACCGCTCTGCAGCCTGCTGTGACAGTAGCTGTAGATCACAGTGGGTTTCTGTCCTCTGCATTTATATGCAAAGCTAAGAAACACTCCGGTTCTCCCTTTTGTTAGACTTCATTTTCTCCTTTGGGGAAAAGTGTGCATCCCTCCAAGTCTTGACCTTTGTCTATAACTGTGTAGTTTTTCATTCTGTAAATGAGCATTTTGTACCTTTCAGGATTTCTAGACTGGACAATATTTATTTGACAGGAACTTTCATTGATCCACTTATATTTATATTATTAACATTTCTTAGCAGTGAAAAGTAACTCAGTATGAGAACCTATAGATGTAAATGAGTTCTAGAATGTATGATAGATTTTGTGAATTAGGAAATATTCAAAGGGAATGTGGTAGAGGAAAGTAGTGAGAGGAAATAATAAATATGATTTGAAAATTAAAAAAAAGCACATGTACATAGGGGTGGGCGGTTGTGGGGTGGGTAGGGATGTGGGTAAAAATGAGAATTAACTTGTGTCATATACAGGATAAAAATTCCCCAATGTTGAGAGTGATTGTGAGCTGTATATAAAATGTACCAATAAAGAATTCAGTTAAAAAAATAGTAACTCGGAGATCACAAAATCTGTTCCCCCCCATCCCCTTTGCATAGATAAAGAAAGCAAATGTTCCGAAGTTAGTAATTGTTACTTAATTTCAGAGTAAGGGCTTCGTTCCAGGTTTCCAGACTCAAAGTTTCTTTGCAAAGTACTATTCACAGTCATTCAGTTGTTCTGCTATATTTCTACAACGTATCTGATATAATGGTTCACCCATGAATAATGAAGTTTTGGATCAGTTTCACAGTATCCATCACAAGAGCTGAAAATCTCTTGCTTCTGTGGATTGCAGGGACTGTACTTTGGCATTATGACTTTTAATACATATGGGGCTTTCGTTAGTTACAAAGCACCTGACCAAAGTCCATGGCATGTGATAGCTTGTTGTAAGTATAAATACCACGTATTGTTCTAGGCAGTCAAAGAAACTACGGCTTCAAAAGTCTTGAGCATGGCCGGGCATCTTGGCTCACGCCTGTAATCCCAGCACTCAGGAGGCAGAGGCAGGAGGATTGCTGAGTTTGCGCCTAGCCTGGGCTACATAGTGAGCTGAGGGCCAGCCTGAACTACAAAGCGAGTCTCTGTCTCAAAAAAAAAAAAAAAAAACAAAAATGTCTTGAACATGAACATGAATGGGCTGTAAAGCTAGATGTAGGAACGACCATTTAGCAAAAGATCCGAATCCCAGAATTGACATCAGAAGAGTTGTAGTCATGCACTGGGAAATGTGGAAAGAGCTCCAGATGGAGTGTGCATGGACATAGTGGTCTACTGTAGCATATGTCTGTGCAATAATGTGCTTTGCACTTGCCTTACTAACAATGCACACCTCTTTGTGATCGCTTTCCTTCTGGGGCTTCTTAAGGCACCCAGCTGGCGCGAGCGTGTTCCTATGGGGAGGAAATCAGTGAGGCGAGCGCCTCTTCGTGCCCAGGAATCTCAGCGAAGTGAAGTGTTTCACCTGGAGTTGCTCATAGATAAAAATTGCCATCTCATTTTCAGTTTCCTCTCAAGACCTGTTTCAAACTTATCTTCTTTGAGGAGAGCCTTTAACTAGGACTGTTCCTCTGCTGTGCCCCTATCAGGCATCCTTCTCATCACCTTTGTATCGACACATACTAGAATTGGTGCCTTATTGTTTCTTGCATCCGGTGTGCCTTGCATTCAGTCTGGAGCAGGCCGGGAACTGTGAGACGGGAACAGAAACTGAGCTGAGCAGGGGAGATAAGGTGAGAGAGAACAGAGGACCAGAGCCCGCCCTTTGGTCCCCTCGAATCTTTGCAACTCTTCCCCTTACTGCGGAGGGTTCCAAACTTTCCTTCTACTTAGGCTGCTTATTTCTGCTGGTTCTGTGGGAGCAAATCAGCTCAGCAACTAACATATTTATGGACACAAAAGCAAATTGGTTAATAAAGGGGATAAGAAGAAGCCCATACAGTTTTTTTAAAAAAAAATTTTCCCTCTTGTTCTTTTCCTTCTAAAGAAACTTGTTTGTCTTATCACTTCAACACTTTGGTAAATAGCTGTGGCTTCTCAGTAATCTGCCCTCATGTATTTACTGTGGTACAATGTGATGATTAGTCATGGGTAAAAGCTCAGTGCATCCTTCCAATCTGTTTGCTGTTATGTGTGCAGGAATTTGAGGCAAATAGAAATGACTACACAGTTATCAGTTTAGAACCTTTTTTTTTTTTTGAGACAGGGTCTCACTTTGTAGTTCAGGCTGGCCCTCAGCTCACTATGTAGCCCAGGTAAGCCTTGAACTCAGCAATCCTCCTGTCTCTGCCTCCTGAGTGCTGGGATTACAGGCGTGAGCCACTACGCCTGGCACTGTGGTATGTGGTATTGATTGCTGGTAGGCATGAGTCACCACGCCCAGCATTATATTTGGTTCCTGGAGATCGAACTCAGGACCTTGCACTTGTGAGGCAGGCACTGGAGCCACTGAGCTAAATCTCTGGCCCTAGAACCATTTTAATGTGTCCATTGACTTGGAGTTTTTAGGCTTGTTTATACCAAGTTTTTAAAAGTACATGCTGATTGGGCCGGAGGGTTAGCTCAGTGGTTCCGGCACCTGCCTCACAAGCACAAGGTCCTGAGTTCGATCCCCGGTAACCACATATAATGTCTCCACGCCCACCAACAATCAACACCTCATACCACAATGCTGCACGTGGTGGCTCACACCTGTAATCCCAGCACTCGGGAGGCAGAGACAGGAGGATTGCTGAGTTCGCGGTGGCTTACCTGGGCACCATAGTGAGCTCAGGGCCAGCCTGAACTATAAAGCGAGACCCTGTCTCAAAAAGAAAAAAAAAAAAAAAGTACATGCTGATACCATCAAGGTTCATTTTTGGTGTTGAGCAAGGGAACTTTACCTTTAGTATATGTATAACAAAATCCAAAGTGGCGCTCAAAGCACTTGGTCTGGGAGGTGTATTTTGGGGTGGACTCTCTTTATAACTCTCTTTCACTCCATTCTAAGCCATTCTTCCAACTCTAGGACTCTGGAATACTGAGGGCCTCTGTATTATCTCCTGTTTTCATCATTGTCCTACAGATGTATTATGAAAGACCATTGGACCAGAAGTCAAAAGAGTTACGTTCTAGTTATGATGGTCCTTGGTCATTGACTTGCTACAAGGTCATGTGAGACATGTTCTTTCCCTAAGTCTCAGTTTATTCAGTGGTAAAATGAAAGAATCTGCTTACCTAAGCTGCTTGGTAGGAAGATCCAAAAGACTGACAGTTGTATTTAGCCTATTATATAAGTGAAAGTTATTACTTCAAAATTAACATCACATAATGTAGCATAAGTTGAGCATGCGCATGTGAAAAGGTCTATCCCATTTGTCTTCTCATGTGATCTTTATAATAAATGTGTGAGGTATTGGAAAGGTAGCTCATGTCTGTTACTGGTTGGAAGAAAGAGCTGAAGCCCCTAGACTGGTCCAGAGACAGACAGTTGGTAAGTGTCGAAGAGCATTTCGATCTACTTTTTCAGTGCTTCTTATCACAAACTGATTTTGAAGAAACTGGTGAATTTGGAGTGAAGTTACCAGGGATAAATGAGCTCTTTGCGCTTGCCAGGCAGTAGCTGAGTGGTACAGCACTTGATTAGCACGTTCAATCTCCACTGCCATTAAAAAAAAAAAAAAGACTGCAATTCTCCTAGAAACTGGCAATTTGGGAACATAACCAACACCTGGGGTTTCTTTTGAAATTTCAGCTTTTTGTGTTTATTGACTTACATTCCATTTTCCTAATGAAGAAGAAGCAGTGAATGGAGTATTATTTAGAAGGACTCTCTTAATACTTCCTGGTTTCCTGACCTCCACTTCCATCACACACAGTACATCCCACTGCTAGCAAGATTGTTTTGTCAGGTAGCAGAATAACAGCATCACTCTGTTTTAGTGTTTCTTGCTGCCTTCTGAGGATCTCTGTAGGATCATCTAAATGCTTTTACTTGGATATAAAACCATTCATGACCTGGTCTTTTCCGTTCTCAATAGCTCTTATCTTCCTGTACTGTATATTTATTTGTTCAAAGAAGGGACAGGTGAAGGGAACATAAAAAGATATAAACTGTGTTACCTACATGTACAAACTCCCAATGATGGATGTAATGAAACACTGAATCATGGACTAATAAAAGAATTGAAAAATAAAGAAGAGTATTTTCCTACTTGTATTCCAGGTTTCATACTAGGATAGAAAACTTGGAAATGAGATAGGCTAATCACATCCTGCCTATCATAATCATTTACAATCTGGAGGAACTAAATGTCGTAAATTTGTACCTACTCACCTCAGCTTTCCGTTCGTTTTGCCCCTTCTCCTTCAACCCAGGTAGCGACCTGTTACTTTCAGATCTCAGCCTCTGTCTCCTCTGTGAAGCCCTCCCATGAGATTAAAGAGAGACCAACTTACACTATCCTTTTGATACTCATTGTATTTGGCGTGTAATTTAACTACATAATGACATACATAATACTTTAACCATTCTCATTGGTGTATGAGACTCAAGACTCATTGAAAGTAGAGTGTTCAATAAAGATTTATTTAGTGCTTTAATAGCTTATAAGTCCAAACACTACACAGTCAACAAACTTTTGCTCAGGAATCTAAACTCATTTATTGGTGTTGTCTCTGGCCAAGTCACCCTGAATGTGCCTGATCCTGTCTCATTTGTTGTGTTGACAATCTTTTAGATAGATTGATCTGCCTTTTGATATAGCCTGATGTTGTATATACTTTATGCTACTTATACCTTCATAATTATTAATATATGATCATTTTTACAGATCGTACATACATTACTCATTTTCAACTTACTGGTTTCAGAAAATATGCACTCTTCAAAATTAATGAGAATTTTGATGAGCTTTTTGTTTATATGAGTTGTATCTTAATGGCAACTAAAACAGAAATTTAAATGCAATTTTTAATGCATTTCAAAATAAGTAATAAAATATTTGTATTCTGATTTAAACATATTTTATTAAAATACCTATATTATCAACACAAGTAGTGATATGAAGAATAGTATTGCTTTACATTTTTACAAATGTCTTAAGTCAAGTTTAATAGAAAACAAAGGGATTTTCGTAACTGTAGCTACATTCAGTTAGTGACATAACTATTCTGGTCAAAGTGTATTAAGAAATCCAGATATATAAAGTAGGAAAATGGAGAAACAACCTTATAATCTTTTCCAATAATTGCACATACTTCATTAAATTATAACAGGAATTACAAATGATGGCTTCTTATAGGTGTGCAAGAGTATTATCAGGGTATTATGATTCATGGTATCTATCTGTCTGTCTGTCTATCTATCATCTATCATCTTTCTAGTCTTCTTTTGCTTCTAGTTTACCATGGCAGTGTCAACTTTATTATTGACACTTTCAAATCTCCACTGTTTGCTTAACTGTTTGGTACAATGACAATATCAATGAGGTTGAGGAGAACAGTCTGCTTCAGATCATTACTTGCTGGACCCAATGTGCATTTATACTGATCACCCACATTATACAAATCCTTTTCCCTTTGTTAGTTGCCCCAGGTATAGAGGCTTTGAATTTGCAGACAACAAGGCAAATTCCAGCTCTAATGGTTTATCTTCTTATTCATAGTTAAAACCCTATGTTCTATAAAAAATGAGGGAGTCCTATGCTTCACGACAGTACTTTATTGTAACAAATTTTAAGAGTATGAAAAGAGGAGCCATAGCACTTGAGTTCATGTTCCCATAGACATCTGGACTTACACAAAGGCTGAGAAGAAAATTTGTAAACTTTTCTTGAAATACTCTGACTAGAGATGAATCCCCTTCCATATTTTTAGTGTCTTGCAAGTGATAGTAAAGATGATGAACTCTGCTGCTTCCTAGAAAAAGTAGATAGAATGAAAATGAATTCTTAAATTAAGCAAAACTGAGCACAATGACGTAAAATACTTATAAATTCCAGGCTTTTCATTGGTACTGGAGTAGAAAGCTATTTGGTAGTCTGGATGTGTAGCTCAGTAGTAGAATAGTAGCTTAGTATATATGATACCCTGAGCTTGATAGCATGATTCCCAATACTGAAAAACAAAAATTAAAAGAAAAGATATTTAAAATGAAAAATGCTGTGTCTTTTCCTTGTGTTTGTTTTATTGTTATAAAATTGAGGGCTGAAGGTTAATTTGTTTATTTCCCAAATCTCTGTCTCTTCCATTTCACAGATAATAGACTAGATTGGCTTGGTTTTAATTCCATGGAACTGAAGGTGGTTTTCTAGTGTATTAAAGTTTGATGTATGAGCTCAGCTAAAACCAGGAAACAAATAAACAAAAAACTCTATCAGAATCTTTGATTATTTAATATCACCATTACTGATTATATCTTCTTTATGGAAGGAATTCTTTTGCATTGACTGAATTGGATACCCTGAATCAGAAATTGTGTCCAAGGTACTGGTCATAGTTATTTGAAAGCTTAGGCAAACCATATAGCTTTATTTTGATTTTAGGATTATCATCCATGGTAACAACATAGCAATCTAATCTTTCACTTTGACTTCTCTGTGGTTCAAGCTTCATTTCCTTCCTTTTTCCTATAATAGCTTCTGGACAATGATTAGCTTGACTTTATTTTTTTTTT
>PVIC010003570.1:16810-68352 GCA_004025085.1 Thryonomys swinderianus | reverse complement strand
GACGTGGTGGCTCACGCCTGTAATCCCAGCACTTGGGAGGCAGAGACAGGAGGATTACTGAGTTCACGGTGGCTTTGCCTGGGCATTATAGTGAGCTCAGGGCCAGCCTGAACTACAAAGCGAGACCGTCTCAAAAATCAAAAAAAAAAAATCATTTATAAGTACATGTCTACAGTCACTTGAAGAACATTCTCCCTTACATTAAGAAAACCCTGGAGGCCAGGGATTTAGCTCAGGGGTTCCTGTGCCTGCCTTGCAAACACAAGGTCCCAAGTTCAATCCCCAACAACCACATACCACAGTGCCAGGCATGGTGACTCACGCCTGTAATCCCAGCACTCGGGAGGCAGAGACAGGAGGATTGCTTTGAGTTTGAGGCTTGCCTGGGCTATGTAGTGAGCTCTGGGCCAGCCTCAACTACAAAGCAAGACCCTGTCTCAAAAAAAAAAAAAAATCCAGAAATTACTCAGTCCAATATCATTTAATCAATAAAAGTAAACAGATTTCAAACAAATACTTAACACACTACAAACAGCAATAGTACTAAATTCTGTCAATGATTCAAGGAATGTTTGTCATTGGCAAACAACACAGCTAGCTTGATATGACATCTCACACTGAATCTAAATCACTGTAACATACTTCAATCTTATGTCAAAAGATAACAAGAAAAGTACTGCTTTGGATTTTGAATTGAAAAATACTATCACACTTGAAAGACTAGTAGACTTTCATAACATTTACTTCTATTAATAAAATGATTAGGCATTTGTTCTAAATGAAATCTTAAAATTCTTAATCTCACATTTAACGCAAAAGAAGATATATTCAAGGAATAAAATTCTGTCAGATGTCTAGTATGCACATAGTACTTTACAGAAGTTTAACTATAGCCAGGTGCAGTGGTGTTCACCTGCAGCACCTGCTATGGGGGAAGGCTAAAGCAGAAAGAACACTTGAGGCCAGAAATACAAGACCAGCCTTAACACCATAACAAGAGCCTATCTCAAAAAAAGGAAAAATGATGTTCAACAATGATGTTTTACTATCTCTATATGAGAGTGGAATGCTCTGTTTTGATTTGAGACATGGTCTCATTATTAGTTCAGGCTTGCTCTGAATTCACTGTGTAGCCCAGCTGGTCTTAGACTTGCAGTGATTCTCCTGCCTCAGCCTCCCAAGTGCTGGCATGACAGGAAATGTGCCACCATGCCCAGTGATATCTGAACATTTTGAAGCTCAGAAATGTTAAGTGACTTACCCAAAATAACAGCTCATATAAGGTTGGAATTTGAATCCAGGTCGGCTGAAAATCTAGGTTTGGAAGTTCGTATTCTTTCTACTTAATTGCATACAGTAAGGGCCAGGTATGTAGCACACACTTTAATCCCAGCACTTGTCTGTAATTCCTGCTGTAATCCCAGCACTCAGGAGGCTGAGGCAGGAGGAACAATGAGAGTTCCAAGCCAGCCTGGGATACAGAGTGAGTTTGAGGCCAGCTTGAACTTCATAATGAGACCCTATCGGAAAGAAAAAAAACTGATAGATTGAAAGTCTACATTCTTTCCACTTCGTTAGACATAATATAAGTTAATAGGCAGAAAACCCTAACTGGAGAAAAACCAGGTTTAAAAGAATATTTTCATACTCAAAGAACTGTATTATGTTAAAGAAAAATCAAAACTGAAAAAAAGCACTCAAATTATTTCTGGTAATAAGAGCCAATTTTTAGCAAACCTGCTCTCTATGACATAGGACAGCTAGTCTTTTCTTCACAGTACACTTAAAGTTACATGTCAATCTCAGCCATAGCACCCTGAATGCTACTGATCTCGTCCAAATTACACTGCACTTATCCACTGACCCCCACCCCCACTGATATGCTAGCAACACAATTCACATAAAACCCAAACACCAAATACCATTTGGAAAGTGCTTTATGTGTTTAGTATACCTATCTGAAGTATGTTTACCACCCAAAATTAACAGGCAAAAAAAAAAAAAATTCCAGGCACAGTGGCACATGCCTAGGGAGGCTGAGGCAAGAGGATCGCCTTGAGTTCAAGGCCTGCCTGGGCTACCAGGTCAATTTGAGGCCATAATAGTGATATCCTTAACCATAATAGTGATACCAATCTGAACCATAATAGTGATACCCTGTCTCAACCTCCCTCCCCCAAATTAACATGCCACTTTCAGCAAATATACTTTGTTCTACTGTATTTTTAACTACTCCAAAATATTAAACTTCCAAGCAAGAAAACCTTTCAAACAACTATACCACAAGAAAGTATCAGTCTGTGATTTTTAACTTATTTATTGTGTAAAAATTCACTGAAACTTTCTCTGTATTCTTTCCAGAGGAAAAAATTCTAATATCTATCTCCACTATTAAGTTTAAAGATATATTCAAAATATACAGGGAAACTTACCCATTAAAATTTATCTTAATTATTTAACCCTAATCATCTATGGAATGGATTACTGATTAGAAGAGGACATGAGGTAGCTTGTGGAATTCTATTAAAAATCTGTATCTTAATGTATATGTTAACTACACTGGTGTGTATACTTAGTTAAAATTCACTCAACTGTACATTTACTATCTGTGTAATTTTTGTATACAATCACAAACTCAGAGTTGTTCGACTTATAATTTTACAACTTTATGATGGTACAAAAGTAATAAATATTCATTAGATACAGTACTTCAAATTTTGAATTTTGGTCTTTTTCCAGGGTAGTGAAATGCAGTATGATTCTATCTCCTACAATGCTAGGTAGAGACAGCAGGTCTCAGCTCCCAGTTAGCCACACAAGACTAAACAAGCAATGATTCTGGGCACTACACTGCCAAGTAATAATATTCAGTAGATCATGACAGTAAATGAATTTTCAACTTATACTCAGTTTATCATGACATAACCACCTGGTAGGTATAGGAGCTTGTATTTTAAAAATAGCTCAACTTATAAATCTAGCTTATGATAAAGCACTAATGCCATTCCTTCTAGCAAAGTTCAATCCTAGTGGAAAAATATCAAATGAGTAATGAAGCAATTTTTTCACAAAAAGAGCTTAAAGAAATAAATACCACATGCTGCAGATATGCTTGATAGTACTGTGTATAAACTTAATAAAAATAAAGGAAAGCCTCCTGAAGAAGACATACCTGAACTAAGTCCTCAATGTCAAACAGAAACTAGCCAAGAAAAAGAATAAGAGAAAACATTGACAAACACAAAGCACTTTATGCAGCAAAGCCCAACATACAGTAAAAGTGCATGAAAGAATTTAAAGAGTAAACAAGAAAAATTAGGCAAGTATCAAATCATGATGCTCAGTTAAGCAGCACATATACTAAAACTGAAATGATACAAAGAAGGCCCCTGCCCAAGGATGACACACAAATTCCTAAAAAAAGTCAGATCATGAATAACCTCATATACACGCCATGCTACGGTTTAAACTTTATCCCAGAAACACTGAAGATCTTTCAATTGGAAAAGACAATGAAATTCATATTTGCACTATACATATGAATTATGGTGTGTGCCACACTCACAACTCCATTTCAGAGGAAATTACTTGGCATGCTGCTCCATATTTTTCACCCTATGTTCCTGCCCCACACACCCTTGTGTACATAAAAATACACTGATGACATCAAATGGCCTGGAGTGGTCACCCAACTCAAACACACAGATCTGCTAGCAAAAGAGCTAAGAAAAAAACAGCTAAGCCAAAGAAACTGTTTTATGGGACTTCAAGCCAAAAAATTCTAAGGAGAAAGAAATTAGTTCAGGAAATAAAGTTGAAAGGGAGCAGCCAGCAGGCAAGCTGATGACAACATAGTGACAGAGAAATTTAAGAAGCAGAAATTAGAAATGGATGGGGAAAACTGGAGTAAAAAGAATAAGCCACCGAAAAAGTAGGAAGAGAAGTTAACAATAGAACACTAAAGTGAAATCGAGTACTGGGATATAACTCAGTGGCAAGGGAAAAAAAATAAAGAGAAGTCTATCTTCTCTGCTTCCAGCCTTATTTACTAGGCTGCTATTCTTGAAACCCAGTTGTTTTGCTTTTTCAAGGCTCTCTTGTACATGTACATGTCTCCTTTCAAAAAGCACTCCATTACTTAAGGTAACTTGAGTCTCTTCCGACAACTGAAAGAGCTTAAATAAAAGAGCATTTCAGAACACTTACTTTGGCAGCACTGCAAAGAGAGGGCATAACAAAACAAGAGGCAGAAGACAGCCAAGAAGACCATATGCAAAGTATTACAAAAGCTCAACAGCCAGGTGTGGTGTAAGCCTATCACTCTGGAAGGCTGAGGCAGGAAGGATGCCAAGTTCCAGCCCAATGAGCAACTAAGCAAAATGTCTCAAAATTTAAAAAAAAAAAAGGGTCAGGCATGGTGGCACATGCCTGTAATCCTAGTACTCAGGAGATTGAGGCAGAAGGATCACTGCAAGTTTGAGACTAGCTTGGACTACACAGTGAATTCAAGACACTGTTTCAAAAAAAAAAAAATTTTTTTTCTTGAATGAGCCTGAGGATAGCTCAGTGGGAAGGCCCTGTACCTTCCAGTACCCACACACACACACACACACATACACACAACAGATATTTTTAGTTAACATAAATTAAGAAAAAAAGAATAACCTAAAACTACAAGAAACAGTATGCAAGTGTTAGTGACAAACTGGATGTTGGTAGGGCTGTTCAGAATGGAGTGGAAGATGATCACAGGTTCCTGAAAGCTTTATAAGGACAAAGCAATGTCACTAACCAAAAAAGAAAATCAGGAAGAAAAAATTTTGTCTAGCACACATATATGTGAGCATACACATAGCTTTGGGTGAAAGAGGGAGGGAAGTTATATTTTGTGTATTTTTGGATTGAAGCACTTGTGAAATGTGAAACCAAAATGGAGATGTCCATTAGGCAGTGAGTAAAAGTGGTGAAAGCAGAAGCAAGAGTTCTGAAAAACCGGGTTGGAGGCATAGCACAATGGCACTGTGCTTGCCTGGTGAGCGCAAGGTCCCCAACTCAATCCCTGGGAGGGGGGTGTCTAAACAGTTCTAGACGTACGAATAGATATGATGCTGTACTTTAAAGATATATAGAAAGTCTCTGACCAATCTTTATCTCACACTAAGTTCATAGACCTAAAAATCATTCAAATTTAAATACTTAATATTTTTGACAAGCCACATTTCAAACTTTATATACTTTGCAAATATTAAGGGTTGAATAAATATCTACATACAATAATTCAAACGATTAGGAATAATGGGAGGTGCCTCCCGAGTGCTGGGAGTACAGGTGAGTGCTGGGAATACAGGCGTGAGCCACCACGCCTGGCACTGTGGTACGTGGTATTGATGGCTGGTGGGCGTGAGTCACCACGCCCAGCACTGTATGTGGTTACTGGGATCGAACTCAGGGCCTTGCACTTGCAAGGCAGGCGCTGGAACCACTGAGCTAAATCTCCGGCCCAAAATTTTTAAAAATTTATTAAACTCACTCTTTTTTCATAAGGCTCCCCTCCTCAGTAAAGACAGCTGCAAACTTTCTCTCCCATCTCCAGTCTAACCAAATCACCAACTCCTGAGAACTATGAAAACCCAAATTCAGATCCATTATTCCTTGCTTGGATTAACCCTTCTGATGCTCCTACCTTTGGCCATATCCTTAAATCCACCCTCCTCACAGCAGGAGCTTAAAATGCAAATGTGATCATTTCAGCCACCTGTTTTAAAACTACCAATAATTTATCTGGTAAACACTACAATTACTCTAAAACTGCTCACCAGAGAAGTGTAATGAGAAATTTAATTATATCTTTCTGTAGGTTCAATATGAAAAAGTTACCATGGGTTGTTTTCAAATCATGAAAGTATTTAAACATATATACAAGATCTGACACTCTTAAAAGGGAAGCATAAAACAAAAAACAAAAAATTGAAAAAAATCTTAAATCCATCAGAATGGAACACAACCCTGCCCATAAATGAGGCAGGCACTTCTATATGTATTGTTATTGAGTGACCTCTAGAAACTAGTATTAATTTTTCTAAAACAAGCTATATTCAGAGTACAGTACACAACCACTTGACTGTGTTGTGCACAGTATAGACTTATAGATGTGTTTTAAGTATAGGCTTATAAATGGTGGAACTATCACAAGATAGGATACAAAAGTAGCTGAAAATAATGGTGGCTCTAGAGAAAGAAAAAAAGGAGGCTGAAAAATAAAGGAGAAAAACTTTTTTACCACATTGCTGAACCTTTTGCTTTTCGTATTATTTCTGGTTGCTATCTATACATAATTTCAAAATTCTTTCTCCCCCTGTTCCACAGGAAAAAAGGGTTAAAAAATTTTTAACCTTTGACTACGAAGACCATATTAACATCAAAAATATGCACTGATCATTTCATGTAACATTACATTTCCTTCTTGACAGCTCAGGAATACAACTTCAACATTTTATTCAGTATTTCACTGCCACAGAAAAGGTAGCTGGTAATGACACCATGGAGCATTGCATGACTTTTGTACTTGCTTCCTGAAGAAGACAGCAGGTCCAGGTGGCAAAAAAGTACAAAAAATGATATTAAAATCTTCAGGGATTAAGGACATCTACAAATCTTAAATAGGGAAACATCAAATCCAAAACAGATCCCTTAATATCTTCCAAAACTAATGCAAAATATCTGGAGAAATCTACAAGGAGGTGCAGTAAAGAATGGAGACAATCACTGTACATTCATGAATGTCAATGATTTCATCCTTCCAGAAGCCCCTAAAAGGTCTGGGCTACTTCATTCATTCTACAGAAGACAGTATGAGGAGAAGGAAGGCTGTATGACCTGCCCTCTCCCTCTCTCTCTGCCATCATCTCAACCTCTCCAAGCTTGAGTCTTAGTCGGTACCTTGATGCCTCACTGTGGGGAATATACTAGACTCAGAAAAAAGCCCCTAAGATTACATGACAATGCCCTTTCAACCAAAGACAGAATCACGAATGAGGAGAAAGAAGGGGTCTGCCAGGAACCTATAGTAGGGTAAAGGAAAGAGGCCCTAGGCTGTGGTGGTATCTCAGGAGCATCATAACACGGGCTATCTGAAAGCCGCGGCGGGTAGGGGAAGAGAGTTAGCGGTCCGACAGAGTGAGATGGTGAGAGGAAAGCGGGTCCTACAAGAGGGCGGACGGGGAGGAGCAGCGGATTTCAGGGAGGATGCAAGGGCTGAGGGTAGCAGCGACTTGAGAGGCGGTCTTGGCCGCGTTTCGGAGCAGCGAGCTGGCAAACTCATCCGAGTCCGGAGAGACTCGGACAAGGTTCTAACCAGGTGGCCCGAGCGAGTGACAGAGTCACCGCGGAGTTAGGAGAACCGGGATGGGGTCCCGCCGAAGGAGGTCGGAAGGGGTGGGGTCTCGGGGGATCCGGGCCGAGCTCTGACGGCCGCAAGGCTACCGGGCAGCCCAGATTACGGGGCGTCTCCTTCTGGGCGGGGCGGGGCGGCCCCGCGGGATCCAAGGAGAGACACGGAGACGTGGGCCGGGCTGGGCTGGGCTGGGCTGGGCTGGGCGGGTCTTACCTCGGGCGGCGTCGCGGGGCGCACGGCCCTCTCTTCTTCGGCGGAAGCCGCCTCCCGCGCTTGGCCTTAGGGTCAGGCCGGCCAGGCGGCGGGGGACGAGGCCACGACGGGCTGGACGGTTCCGGGAGGGTGGGCCCAGACGCCTCAGGGTCCGGGCGAGCCACCGCTGCGCATCCCCCGCCCTGTCAGACAGACTCCGCCCGGTCGACCAAGCACTCGCCAAGGGAGTACGCGCGGAACCGCCGCCCAGGCCCGTGCGGCCACCACCTCCGCCGCTACCGCCCCTCTCGGTCCAGTCAGGACTCTCCGCGGCTGCGGGCAACCGCCACCAAGTGCGTCGTCAGCTCCGGTCCGCGCGCCCCCAGCCCCGCGCATGCGGCCCCGCCCCGCGCGACTCCTCGGTTGCAGGCGCGCGCGCACTTACCTCCCACGCCCCCTCCTGCCGGCCCCGCCCGGCCCCGCCCCCACACGTGATGCTGCCGAGGCTCGCGGCACGCGCTTGCGCGGACACGCCCCGTTTCTCCTCCCTGGGCGGCCCCGCCCCAACGTGTCTTCTTTCACTTACGGCAGGGCTAGGAACTTAACGTCACATTCTTCCCTCTTCGCGAGAGGAATGTCGCAAGGTTGGGAAAGAAAACTCTGGGTTTGCGACCTTTAGCGCTCACTTTCCGGCCAATCCAGAGGCGCCTGAAGGCTGGTTGGGGTGGTGAGGCCCGAGGCAGGTAAGAAGCCTCCTCCCCACCTGGGTTTGTCTGGCCAGTGGCTGGTTTTGCCGCCCACGCAGACTCTCGCATATCCGCGTCCCCTTCCCCTTCCGTAGCTGGATTCTCGGCACCGCCCCTCAGCCCCCGCCCCTTTACACGCACGCCCCCTCCCCATTGTCCCCGCCCCCGGCCCCCGTATTTCTTCCCATTCATTTCTCACGTTTCACTGTTAGATTTCTGTGCCTTAAATTCCAGAAAGTCAAAAACGGATGAAATAAACTCAGAGTTTGAAGTACTCCATTCTACAGAAGATGATGAGCCGGGCGTGGTGGCTCACGCCTGTAATCCCAGCACTCGGGAGGCAGAGACAGGAGGACTGCTGAGTTTGAGGCTTGCCTGGGCTACACGGTGAGCTCAGAGCCAGCCTGCACTGCAAAGCGAGACCCTGTCTCAAAAAAAAAAAAAAAAAAGAAGGTGATAGGACAGTCGAATTGTACAGGATTCACACCAGGTCACTCAAATGACGTGTATTAAAAGGCTAGTGAGCAGCAGCTGGTCAGAGAGATGGACGACAAGATTGGATGGAGAGAAAGACAGGGGCAAAAGCATCTGACAGTCCAACTTGGAAAGTAAAAATTTAAGATTAGGTTATGGAAACCATACCGTTGTCATCTTCTAGCATCTCTTTATAGGATTCCTTATAAAGAAAGAAAAATGAGGAACCAAAATGTGGGCCACGGGATCTTTAAAGGTGGGAGACTGTTGGGTATTGTGGAGCCAGGAAGTGGATGATTCAGGGGGAAGGGATGCTGATACATCATCTCGAGAGTACAAGTCAACCTAGTGAGCTCACTGGAATATCTAGGGAAGCAGCTTTTCTCTCTCTCTCTCTCTCTCTCTCTCTCTCTCTCTCTCTCTCTCTCTCTCTCTCTCTCTCTCTCTCTCTCTCATAATGAAACCAATCCTGTTGCCTTGCCCGAGGGCAGTTAATTAAACTCAGGTTAGGACCCGCCATCATTAGTTTTAAAGCTCCTGAGGTGACTCCAATGCTGAGGGTTGGTATCTACCAAACTGGAGAAGACTTGAGATTCAGGAAGGGCAGGGAGATGAAGGAGCTGGCTCTGTAACGTTAAAATGCGGGAAATGTGACAGCCGGGAGAAAGAGAGCTGAGAATGAAATGAGAAGCTTGAACAGTGATGAAAGTTTTAGGAAGTGAGAGAGGGAACCACTTGTTCTCTTGCACTCAAATCTAGCCCTCAGTACTGTCGGATGCACCTCAGTTAACTGCTTTCTGGCCTCTCCCCAGTTCCTTCACACCCAGGTTCATCCCGAGTCTCCACGCAGCCTAAGTACCACCCACATTTCTATTCCTCAAAGGGTCAAAGTTAAACCAATTTAATCAAAGCTTCTTATCATGACCAACATCCATTCTCCTACTAGAAATTAATACACAGTGCATTGTCAATTTAGAGTGTTTTCTATCAATCATTTAAATTAGGAACAAGATACAGAGATTGTTTTAAAACAGCCCATTGAGAGTACAGAGTATTAGAGAAAACAGTCTTTTTCTCAGTATTGGGGATTGAACCCAGGGCCTTCACACCAAACTGTACCCCCAGGCATTTTTCCCCATTATTGAGCTTATTGGTACATTTTGGGTACACATTATGGTCACATTCATTATTGAGAATTTGTACCTGTATATGATGTAGCTTCTTTTTTTTTTTTTTTTTTTTTTCCTGAAGCAGGTTCTAAGTCACTAACTGTCCATTCTGGGCTTGAACTTGGCATAGTGCTATCAGCCTCTTAGAATGCTGGGATTACAGGAATGTGTCATTGCTACCAAATGGAAAGAAACTTTTTTTTTTTTTTTTTTTTTTGAAACAGGGTCTTGCTTTTGTAGTTCAGGCTGGCTCTGAGCTCACTATGTAGCCCAGGCAAGCCTCGAACTCAGCTAATCCTCCTATCTCTGCCTCCCAACTGCTGGGATTACAGGCGTGAGCCACCACGCCCGGCAGGAAAGAAACTTTTAAACAAGGAATTCACTGGGTGGTCAGGAAGAGATCCATAAGGCTGATGTTTATCAACTAAGCTTAATTCAATAACCTGTTTGCCTGTGTATCAAAGAGAGTTACTGTTGTCTCAAATGGCCCCAGCCATTTGGAGAGCAGGGGTGGGGAAGAGATGAAGATAAAGTGGGTGTGAACAGATCATCAGGAGTTTTGAATTCCAGCTAAAGAGTTTAGATTATGCACTGTAAACAATAATTGTAAATTACAAACCAGGTAGTAGCGATCACCTGTAATCCTTGGACCCGGGATTTGGCTCAATTGGTTCTTGCCTACCTTGGAACACCTGTAATCGCAGAACTCAGGAGAAGTTTGAGACCAACTGGGGGCTACACAGTGAATTTAAGACCAGCCTAGAATATGTAACAAAGCAAAACAAAACAAAACAAAAATTTTAAATAAGTATGAATAACAAAAGTGCTTAACCTCTTTTACAATCTGGGTGTCTTTAGCAGTCTGGCCTGGGAACCCCATCTCATAAAAATATTTGCAAATATATAAAATAAGATACACAGAAGTATAAATGAAACCAATGTTTTTGTAAATTCTAAAAGTATTTTTAATGGTGCATGCCTGTAATCCCACCACTTGGGAGACTGAAGAAGACGATCGCCAAAAGTTCAAGGCTGGCCTGGACTACATTGTAAGACCTTGTCTCATTAAAAATTAAAAATATTTTAAATGTATGATATAGTTTTGTATATGTGTGTGTGCATATGTATACATATATGTATATACACATATATACATGCATATATATGTATATACACATATATACATACATATATGTATATATTGCTCACACACATGTATTTCCAGCAGGCCTAGTTGTGTAATTTCTTTTTTTTTTTTTTTAACTCACAGCAATCCTCCTGCCTCTGCCTCCTGAGTGCTGGGATTATAGGCGTGAGCCACCATGCTCGACATTGTAGTATGTGGTACTAGGGATCCAACTTAGGACCTTGCATTTCTCAGCCAGATGCTGGAACCACTGAGCTAAATCCCCAGCCCCCTAATTGTGTAATTTCAAAGTAGTGATAAATATAAATTATATTACAACCTTAATGTGATCTGCAACTATCAGGATTCTGTTGGTGACAAAGACATAGGAACTGCTGTTACTCCAATAATCTGTTGTCTGCACTTACTGAAGAATATGCTAAATTTCAACTAGAGACTATTGAAAATGAAGCAATTTTTTTCCTAAGTTCAAATTCATAGAACTTTGAAATTCTGATCACATCCAGGTTTATGGATCCCAGTTTTTGCAATATCCCAGTGTGATGGTCTTCAGTGGTAACCCACGCCTGTCATCCCAGCACTCAAGAGGCTAAGGCAAGAGGAGCACCGTGAATTCAAGGACAGCCTGGGCTACATAGAGAGGCCCAGAGCATGAAAAAGAGAAAAAGAGCATGCCAGGTCAGATCTTACTTCGAGAAGCTGTGTTTACGGCCTGGCCTCTCAGCTGAAAGTAGGAAACAAAACTGGTTATTTTCTTCTGCTCTTCCTTTACTTCTAGGACAGCAGTTAACCCATTGTTACTTAATAACCTGGATCTGCAGAGGGGATGAGTATATGTGTGTGAAAGGATGAGCGTGTTTGTGCATGCTTGCATGCATACGTTCTTAGGCTTGGAAATAAATCAGGAAGGTAAATGGGGATTATTTTTGTGAAAGTCACTGGGTGCCAGTCTGTTGTTGTTGTTTTGAACTAGGGTCTTCTTATATATTTCAGGCTGGCAGAGGGAGCTCACTGTGTAGCGCAAGCTGGGCTTGAATTCATGGCACTCCTCCCGCCTAACCCTCCCAAGTGCTAGGATTACAGGCATGCGTCACCATGTCCAGCAATCTCAGTCTTTACTTTATACTTAATTTAGTAGACAATGAGAGATGTTAAAATTTTTGAAAAATAATGCAGTTAGTTCTCCTTGAAAAACTAATGTAGAATGATGTCAAAAGAGAACATATAAAGAAGCTAAACTAATATTTTTTAAATTGACAAAGTAATCTCTAAAGAATCTAGTAAATTACTTTTTTCCCCTCAATGTGCTGACCAATGTAAAGAAAAATAGATTGGAGAAAATTACAGGCCCAGGGATGTAGCTCAGTGGTGCCACGCCTGCCTGGCAAGTGCAAGGTCCTGCATTCAATCCCCAAAACCAGAAAAAAAAAAAATGAAAGGCCAGAGATGAAGCTCAACAGTGTCTGCCTGGAAAATTACATACCTTTTAACAGGAATATACACCCCGAGCATAGTTATCAAGTAGCATTTTATGTGCGCAAGAAGCAAACCCCCTCTTTAGTTTTATAAATTATATTGTTAGTACTTCTACAAAGCAATGGCCTACACATATATAGGCTCAGAGATGATAGTGAAGCCTTCCTCTTTTTGCTTTTGTTTTGTTGAGACTGGGTCTTGCTATGTAATTCAGACTGGCCTTGAACTCACTGTGTAGTCCAGGCTGCCCTTGACTCATACATCCTTCCACCTCTGCTTCCTAAGTGCTGGAATTAACAGGTGTGTGCCCCAATCTCTACCTTAGTGAGGCCCTCCTTACCAAATCCCATCTATATTTGTGTGGCCTGCTCTCTCCTTAGGAATGCTTTGAATTTGAGGATGGGTAAAACTCATCGGCAAACAATAAAGGAAAGTCCTCAAGGCCCAAGTAACCCATTGCCTTCAAAACTGATCAGTACCAGACTGCATTTTTTTAAAAACCCAACTACTGGAAGCTCAGAGTAGTTCCCAAATTATGTGCTTGTTAAACATATTATTGAAAACACAAAGAGATTTAAATATTACTCATCCAAAGGAGTGATGTAAAATTACTGCACCTGGAGCCTAGTTCCATCAGGGACACCTCTTCAGCAAGAGGCACCTATATTGACTTTTCTTTGCACTGTCCACCAGTCCTGCATGATTGGAAGTCCTTCAGTATTGACATGGTTCAACACAGACTGAAAAATCAAGTTTATGCAGAGTTTGAAGCTGAGCTATCTGTTCCCTTTTGGTTAGGAAAGTAGGAACAAGTCAACCTGAAAGCAGAAATCATACTTGAAACTTCTGAAACTTTTTAAGGCTCTTTATTACAGAAAAGCTTCTGAAAGTTCCTGTTTGTAGCTTCCAATTAAATGGCTATTTCTTCCACAGTCATCTACTATAAAAGCACTGGATCATAGTACTGAGACCAAGAAAATCAGTGTCAATTATAGTTATTTTCTAAATGTCTGTATTATAGGTTTCAAAACCATAGGCCTGCTTTCCTTGATGGCCAATGAATAAATTTCTCTGAGTAGTTTGATAAATTAACTTCTTTCAAAACAGGAGCTTGGGGATTTCTAGCTTTACCTAACCAACTTTCACTTTTATTGCTGCAACAGTTTGGGACTTCACAGGCTGAGGATGTAGCTCAGTGTTGTAGCACCTTCCTAGTAAATGAGAGTCCCTGAGTTTAATTCCTGGTATCAAAAAGGAAAAAAGGCTGGACTTGGTGACCCACACCAGTGATCCTAGCAATTGGGAGGCTGAGGCAGGAGGATCCCCACCCGTTGAGGCCTGCTTGAGCTATATATATAGTGAGTTCAAGGCTGAACTACATAGCAAGACTCTCATAAAACAAACAAAAACCAATTTGAAACCTCATACTAGCAAGTAAAAATCCTTTCTGTAAATGTTTAGCCCTAATTAATAGTGTATATTGAGTGGGGATTTAGCTCAAGTGATAGTGCACCAACCTTGGACACACAAGGGCCTGAGTTTGGTCCCCTATACCACAAAAAAAGAAAAAGAAATAGTGTATTATTCAACTTGATCCAATAACTCACAGTGTTCTTATTATATAACATTTTAAAATAGATTATTAAGAGGGCTGAGGATTTAGCTCAGTGGCACGCCTGCCTTGCAAGTGCAAGCTCATGATTTCAAATTTCCAGTACTGAAAATAATTAATTAAATAAAACAGATCAGTAAGGCAGAAAGCTATATAGATGAGTCCCATCAGACCTCTTTTTCTGTCACTACAGAACAGTAAGACACACATTCATTGCCTCATTATTAGATATTTATTGAACCACTTTTAGATGCTAGACACATTTTGAAACACATTAAGAATTTACAATGGTAATTTACCTCTTAACTATCTGTGAAATAAAGTAAACTGTTAGACTTTGAAATCTGTAAGACAAAGTTAAAAGACGATGGCTTGGGCTGGAGGGTTAGCTCAGTGGTTCCGGTGCCTGCCTTGCAAGCGCAAGGCCCTGAGGTTTGATCCCCGGTTAACCACATACAATGCTAGGCATGGAGACTCGCGCCGACCAACAATCAATACCACATACCACAGTGCCGGGCATGGTGGCTCACGCCTGTAATCCCAACACTTGGGAGACAGAGGCAGGAGGACTGCTGAGTTCGAAGCTTGCCTAGGCTACATAGTGAGCTCAGAGCCAGCCTGAACTACAAAGTGAGACCTTGCCTCAAAGACGATGGCTTTTTGGTTTGGGAGGGTTTTGTCTGTTTTATTTTGAGACAGGATCTCACTTTATATTTCAGGGTGGCCCTGAACTCACTATGTAGCCCAGGCTACCCTCGAACTCACAGCAATCCTCCTGCCTCTGCAATGCTGGGATTACAAGCATGAACCACCACGCCCAGCATTGTAGTGTATGGTACTGATTGTTGGGGGGCGTGAGCCACCAGGCCTGGTATTGTATGTGGTTACCTAGAATCAAACCAGGGACCTTTCCCTTGCTAGGCAGATGCCAGAACCACTGAGCTAAATCCCTAGCCTGGTGTTTTGTTCTGTTTTGTTTTTTGAGATAGGGTCTCACTGTGCTGTTCAAGCTGTTTTTTAATTCACTGTGAAGCTCAGGCTGGCCTAAAACTTGTACATTACTCCTGCCTCAGCCTCCAAAGTACTGGGATTACAGGCATGCACCACCATGCCCAGTTCTTTCGAACTTCTTCAAACAGTGGGTGTGTCCATAGCTACCATGTGTTGAACATTGATTATTTGTAAAATTGGGTAGAACATGCTTTTATCTTGACCACACCTTATCAGGCTTTGTTACTATATGGACTAGAACAAAATTCTGTCCACTCCTTTATAAAATAATGTCTGTTTAAAGTTTTGTTGTTTCTTTGTTTTGCAGTATCAGGGATCAAACTCAGGACTCTGTGCTTGCCAAGTAGGCACAGCACCACTGAGCTATATCCCTAGGCCCTTGTAAAATAATACCTTATTCAAATCTCTTACCAGTTCCAATGACCTCCCTTCCCTATCCCACTCCATAGTAATTGCAGCTTGCAATTATACAAGAGTCATTTCTTAGAAAACTTCAAGCAAAGCAGAATCAAGAGAAGAAATATTTGGAGCAAGGTATGGTAGTGCATGCCTGTAATCCCAGCAGTCTAGGAGAATGAAGCAGGAAGATCACAAGTTCACATTCAGCCTGAGTGATTTAGTGAACAAGGTGTTGCTCAAAAAAGACTGAAGCCCGGGATTTAGCTAAAGTAGTACCATGCCTACTGTAGAGGCACAAGGGCCCGTTTTCAATCCCTAGTACAACAACAACAAAAAGACAATGCAGCTCAGTGTGAAGGCCCTACTTTCAATCCCTAGTACCACAGAAGAAAGAAAAGTTGAGACAAACCAACTGTAAAGAGGAAAAAGAACGACACAATTATAGCTGGAACCTTGAAGTAGAAATGGTAGAATAGGAATAAGACTCTTTTTTATGATTGATGACATTTAGCAATTGAGAGCTGTGCCAGTTCTGGAACAGTAAATGGACAGGCGTGGTGTTAGAAGACATCCTAAAAGGTCCCCTAGACTAGTTTCCTGGCCCAGGCAGGATCAAATGAAATTTCTAGTAGTGGATTTCACAAGGCGTCCTTCTCACACTGGGTTTCTCTGCTTTGAGAACTGAAGCTGCTAATTTGTACTGTGTTCATGTTTGAGAAATGTAGTTTAATTTATAAATTAACTCTAAAATTGAAAACATTTCCAGTGTATGAGATAATTTTGTGTATCTAGGGGTTTTTCAAAACACATTTCACTTCTATATTTTGCTTAGGAAAACCATGTACTTACTAAAATGCCACTTTGTTACACACTGAAATATAAGAATGAGTCACATCTAATCTCTGTACTCATGGGTTATATAAATCTGATGGTACTTTTACATGGCACATCATATTAGTCTCTGATGGTTTAGGCTTAACATTCAAAGGAAACATTTAATTAGGGGAAATTGAAGCCAAAAAAAAGTCTTGAACTTCCTTCCTGAAAATATTTCTGGTTCTGTTGCCATGAAAAGCAGTTAGTCATGGATCTGATTCTTTTGAGAAAATCCAAATGAAATCATACATTAGAAGTTAGACCTAATCTTCTAATTTTTATAAACATCAAATTATTTTTGCATGTGGTTAAAGGTTTATGGAAGAGAATTAAACTATTCTTTCCAGGGGACATATTTTAGATATATTTTAGGTCAGTGTGAGAGTAGGAGGGGTTACTCCGTCTTTTTCCTAAAAAATGGAAATAGTTCCATTTACTGTTTATACACCAGTTACAAAAAGAAAGATGAAGGGAGCCTAGATTTGATCTGCAGCACTGCAAAAAAGACAAGGGGGAAGAAGTTAAACAGACTGTCCAAGAAAGCAAAAAAGTATTGTCCTTGTTCCTAAAAAAAACTATATTTAAACTTTTGATGGGCTTTGTTCCTATTTTGAAGTGTATTTTTATTAACAAGTTTTGTATAACTGTCCTATTCGTGGCATGCCCTGGGTATTTTTTTATATCAAATTTACCCATTCTGGGGGGACATGGGCGTTTGAACACAAGGCCTTGCACACTGAGCTATATCCTCTGTTCTCATTCTCTCTCTCTGTCTCTCTGTGTCTCTCTCTGTGTGTCTCTGTGTGTGTCCCTCCCTCCCTCTCTCTCTCTCTCTCTCTCTCTCTCTCTCTCTCTCTCTCTCTCTCTCTCTCTCTCTCTCTCTGTCTCCCCGCCACCACCCCTTGTTTATTTACTTTTGGAGTGCTGGGAATTCAAAGCCTCAGGCATGCTAGACACTCAACCACTAAGCCACACCCCTAGCCCTCTTCTTTTATTTTTGTTTCACTTTCTTTTTTCTTGGGGGTAGGGTGGTAGTGGGAATTGAACCCAGGGCTCTCTGTGTGCCCTAAGCTATACCGCTAGCCCTTTATATCACTTCCTTTTTGTTTTGTTTTGTCTTTTAAGATAGGGTCTTCCTGTGTGGTCCAGGCTGACCTTGAACTCACTAAGGCTGGCCTGGAGCTCACAGTGATCCTCTTCCTGCAACAGCCTCCCAAGTACTGGGATTCCACCATGTGTACCACCATATCTGTCTGTTTTACTTTTTACCAATGAAATTTTTATTATTCCTGAAATATACTTAACATAACCTAGTACTAATTTAAATTATTTTATTTTATTTTTGAGACAGGGTCTCGCTTTGTATATGTGCTGCCGAAGCGAGCACATGGGTCTCGCTTTGTAGTTCAGGCTGGCCCTGAGCTCACTTTGTAGCCCAGGCAAGCCTCGAACTCAGCAATCCTCCTGCCTCTGCCTCCCGAGTGCTGGGATTACAGGCGTGAGCCACCATGCCCAGCACTGTGGTATATGGTGTTGATTGCTGGTGGGCGTGAGCCACCACACCCAGCATTGTATGTGGTTACCAGGGATCAAACTCAGGACCTTGCGCTTGTGAGGCAGGTGTCAGAACCACTAAGCTAAATCTCCAGCCCCTTAATCAAATTATTAACCATTGTCCTGATACTGGTTATTTTAAAAATCAGCAAGTATATCCCAAATTCCAGTGCACAGACAGCAATGTGTTAAGTATTCCACAACAACATAGAAAGTACTTTATGGTCAAAAAAAGTCTGGGAAAAGATCAGGCCAGAGCCGGGGACATAGCTCAGAGATGCAGGCACTTGACTGGCAAGCGTAAGGCCCTGAGTTTAATCCCAGGTATCAAAAAAAGATCAGACCAAAAATGGTCACATTTTTGATTATTGAACATACTCTTTTCTTTTTTTTCCTTTTTTCTTGCAGTACTAGGGCTTAGACCCTAGGGCCTTCTTTACACATGCTAGGCACACTCTCTACCACTGAACTACATCCCCAGCCTTTTTTATTTTTAAAATAGCATCTTGCTAAGTTGCCCAGTCTGGTCTCAAACTTTCATTCACACACATTTGTGAATCAAGCTCTACGTGTTTTTCCAGGGGAGCAGAAATGAAGAATTTCTGGAGTAGGTAGTTAAACTAGCACAGATAGTAAGGATCTTTACACTGCTAAGACTCTGTAACATTTCTCTGCAAAACCCAATTTATATTCAGATCCATACACCATTAGTCATTAATTTATTCTATAGTTATATGTGGAATACCTGGCCAGACAGGAACTGCTTCAGACCCTATGGTTAGCAAGTCAGTAAGACAGAAAAGGTCCCTTGTGCTCTTATTTTAATGAAGCCTACATACTTATTTTAGAGAGGAGATAAGAAGAGGACAGAGAGCTAGGGAGAGAATACTAAACAACAAAAAAAAATTTTTTTTAAAGTCCATCAGATAGTCATGAGTGTTAGGCAAGGAATTGGGACTTGAATGATAAAGAATGACTTCTGGCCTTTTTGTTCTGGCTGGTCAGACTCCACATCTAGAAGGCACAGGTACACCTAGTGCACCAGCTCTCAGCAGGGAAGGGTGTGACATGGCCTGTTTAAGGAACAAAAACAAAGCTAGTGTGACTGGGGCACAGTGGGGAAGCGTGAGAGCGAGAGGAGGTGAGTTAAAGAGGTAGCAGGATCCCTGTTACCTTTAGCATTTTCTAGGCTACAGTAAGGAATCTCCTGGTAACGAGCTGCTGGTTTTAAGTAGACAAACATGACCTGACTAAATTTTGTGTGCATATGTGGATATTAAACCTAGGACCTCACACATGCTGAGCAGTCACTTTACTACTGAGTTATAGCCTCACCCCTCTAACTTAAAAATCTTAATGATTTATGCTGATGGAGTCGCTCGCCGAAATAAGGAAACCATGGGGCTAGGTCAGGCGAGAAATGGTGATAGGTATGACCAAACTAAAAGTAGTGAAGATAGAAAGGATTAGACAGACTGAGATTTTGACTGTAGAATCAGTGGGACTTACTGTCATTTGATAGGAGATATGAAGAAAATATAAAGCTCTAGTGGTGGTTGCATTATCCAGCACTAGGATCAATTTCTAAGCTGGTCAGTACAGGAAAAATTGGTGCCCAAGACATGAGTACATATACTTTGACCAAGTGAACAAGTTCACTTTAATGTCTTGTTCCTCTATACAAGTGTGAACTGTTGCTCATGCTTTTATATTAATTATTAGGCAATCTGGTTTCTAAGAATTGAGAGTTTTATGTCACAGATACTACTCATGGACAAAAATTGGGGCACAGCTCACTGGCAGCACTACCTAGCATTACCCACAGATAAAGATTACGTATGCCCTGTAAAATTACCATAGGTGACTTTAGTGTATACCTCTGGCCAAATCCCTCAGTTTATAAACAAGGAAGCTAAGCCCCAGAGGTTAAGTGACATCTCCATAATCAAACAGCTGGTAAATCACAGATCTGAACTGAATCTCAGAATTTTAAACTCCCCACCTAACAATTTTTCTATCAAATAGTATGCATTTTAAAGATTCTGGGATTAATATTAAAAATTACTTTATTAAAATAAATCTTTGTTTAGGAAATTTTCTACACTGTGAGTTCATTATTCAAGCCTCATTTAGCTACAGATCTTGGAAGCTACAGTAAACCTCTAATTGCAAGACTGACATACACTGACAACACATTGACAACATTTGCTCTCAGGTTAAGAGAACAAAATTCCCTGGAGATGGCATTCACTTTTGTGCTGGGGATTGAACCAGGGCCTCATGCATGCTAAGCATACCTCTAGCACTAAGCTGCACCTGCAGCCCAGCTCTTACTATGCCAGAGTAAAACATGGCACAGACATGCCACAGTTCATTCAACCTTTGATGACTTTGTGGCTTTCTCTGAAGAGACAAATACTCTATTTTCAAGAACGCTTTGCAGTCCATTACATTATCCCCATCCCAACTATGGGGATCAGGGAAACTTCTTTTGAGAGCCTACTGTATCATGTTGTTAGTTCACTTAACCCCATGAGGCAAGTTTTATTACTACCTCATTTTACAGATGAGGACTATAAGGCCTAGAAACAAGGAACTTTCCTAGGGCCACATGGACATCAGGTAATAAAGTCACAACCTAGAACAAAAACCTCCTAGCTCCAAAATAGAATGGTAAAATTTCATAGTTAGATCCATGAGGAGGTCATTGTCTCCTGAATTCAGCCACCTTTCTTGCTAATTTAGCATTCACTAAGATAAAGATCTTGGGCCAGAGGTTTAGCCCAGTGGTCCCAGCACCTGCCTAGCAAGCACAAGGTCCCTGGTTGGATTCCCAGTAACCACATACAACAATACCCAGCGTGGTGACTCACACCTACCAGCAGTCAGTACCACATAACACAATGCTGGGCATGGTGGCTCATGCCTGTAATCCCAGCACTTGGGAGGCAGAGGCAGGAGAATTGCTGAGTTTGAGGCTTACTGGGCTGCATAGTGGGCTCAGGGTCAGCCTGAACTACAAAGCGAGACCCTGTCTCAAAAAAAAAAAGTCTGTTCAAGGGCCAGAGATTGAGCTCAGTGGTACTATGCCTACCTTGCAAAAAGTCTATTCAGAAGGTTTTGAGTTTCCCCAGAAAGGAAAGGCCTGTAAAGGTGGGGCACTTTGTTTTTGAAAAGATATGGATTTAAAAGAAGCCATTACTTTATAGCAGGACAATGGCAGAGATGTCTTAAGGACACAGGATGGAAGGCTCCATCCTTCATAGGCCTAGAGTTGCAAAAGTTCCTTTGCTTTGGGAAGAGAGCCCCTGGGCACTCTGCTGGAGAAGGGATGCCTAGGATTTAGTTCATCATGTTCAGCCATCCAGGCACTCAGAAGCGTCTGTAACCAGCAAGACACAAAAGGACTCAGCTATTGCTCCAGTTGGCAGCAGACCCTTGCATCACCTGCTTGGTGCTGCTTTTACAGCATGCAAGAATGTAAGAGTTTTGGAGGCTTCTACCCACATTTCCGAAGAAGGCCTGCAGGATGCCTCTAAGAGAGCAGTGTGTGAAACTGTGAGAGTGAAACCAAAGATGAAGTGAAGACCTCAGGAAGTTGGAGAAACCAGGAATGTGGAAAGTCTGAGAAAAGCTGCAAAGAATGAGCAAAATCACCTAAGGGAGAAGCCATGAGGGCTTTAACCACCAGCAGTGCAATAGGGGCAGGGCTGCTTAAACCCTTTTGAATTCACATCTTGCCACAACTTGTCCTGGATGCTAGACATGACACTATAGGATTTAACATTATCCCACTGGTTTCTATCCCCTTTTACCCTCCTCCTCCTCCTCCTCCTCCTCCTCCTCTTCCTCCTCCTGCTTCTTTCCCCTTTTTTTTTTTTTTTTTTTTTTTTGAGATTGCCTGTAGTTCAACTCACCCTGGGCTCCACCCCTAATACTGAAAAAAGAAATCATGGTTCCTACCATCACTGAGTTAACTTATTGTAATGGACATATATTGCAAATACAATTCTTTTAGTCAATAAACACTGAGAACTCAATATTACTTGCTGTGGAACATACAAAGATATACAAGTTGCTAGCAGCTTCTAGGCAACAGGATACAGGAAGCCAATAAGAGGTACAAATAAAATGTATGGGAATTCAGAAGAAGGAACAGTCACTCCTAGATTGAAAGGATGTCTTAAATACATTCTCACTGCACAATACCTGACCTCCTTAAAGGAGAAGTTTATTTTGGTTCCTGTTTCAGCAGTCTGAGTTCTTGCATGGATGGCTCTAAGGCAGGAAAGCATGGCAGAGGGGCATGATAGAGAGCTGCTCATGGCATGGTCGATAGGAAGCAGAGCAAATAAAGGGAGGTGCTGGGGAGGGCTATTAACCAGGCCACAGCCTCAGTAGACCCCACTTCCTAACAGCAAGTCACAATAAGCCTCTGTAATACAACCACTTTCTAGAATTCCCACCTTTGAGTGCATCAGGCTTTGAGGGGACATCTAGATATAAACCATAGCATTCTGTCCTCTGACCCTCCAAAGACTCATGTTATCCCTACACATAACTGCAGTTAGTCTATCTCTAAGATTTGGCAAATCCTGTAGTTTAAGCACTGCTAAAAAATTCAAGTTCAAAATCTCCTCTGAGACTCAAGACAAACTGCCCTGTGAGGCACTGTAAAAGTCAAAGAGAAAGCTACTACTGCTGATATATAATCGCACAGGGTAAACATTCCCATTACTAAATGGAGGAAACCAGGTATGCTGACATATCCTTGTAATCCCAGTATTTAAGAGGCTGAGACAGGATGACTGCTCTGAGATTGAGGCCAGCCTGGGCTACTGTAAGTTCAAGTCCAACTTGAATGATACAGCAAGATTTTGTCTTAAAAAAAAAAAGTCCAGAGTTCTTTTTCTTGGCCAAGGTGGTTTGGCCAAAGGTTAGCTGTTTGTTTTATGGGTTAATCTATTACAGTAATGCTATATGAAATAGAATAAGAGGTTTAATTAATTTTTACCTGTATACTGGATATTTAAAAATTTATACAGCCGGGCGTGGTGGCTCACGCCTGTCATCCCAGCACTCGGGAGGCAGAGACAGGATTGCTTAGTTCGAGGCTTGCCTGGGCTACATAGTGAGCTCAGGGCCAGCCTGAACTACAAAGCAAGACCCTGTCTCAAAAAAAAAAAAATTAAAAATTCATACAAAATTTTTTTAAAACTTTTTATTTTGGCAGTGCCAGTAATTAATCCCAAAGCTTTGCACACACTAGCCAACTGCCCTACCACTGGGCTACAGATATTCCCAGCTCATGAAAACTATTTCTGAAGAAAATACTGGCCCTGCCTGCAGGCACGCTCTCTGAGGTGAGAGACTGTTCAGCCCCTCTTCCTTGTAGGCTCCTGTCCCTCGCTGGCTGTTACAGTGTGGATCTGATTTCAGCTGGCCACTCTCGGTCCCCAGGGCTTTCCCGGGCTGTTCAATCTGGCACTCACTACTACCTGGAGTCCTCTAAGGGGCTAGGTGGGTACTGCGTCCAATACCTTGCTTGACACTTGTGTTCATTTGTGCCTACTGTAGTCCCCACCAGGTCCTCTTTCCAGACTGCCATTTGCCCACTGGCCCTTAGGGAGGATGTTAAGAAGCATTACCAGAAAGAATCCTATCAAACTATTCAGTCTATCTTGAGGATATTGCAGGACATATTTGTTATGATACCCCATTTTGTCTCATAAGAGGAAAAACTATCTGATCCTAATACAAGGAATGCTTTTACTTCTGAGCAGTAACTTTGTTTTTACCTTATGGACACTGTGAATGTTTAACTTAAGTTTCTCTGGTTACCTGCCAAAAAGCTTAGAGCCAAACTTGTGGCTCACCCATAACAAATGTGCTCTATGCCTCGTTAACTTCATTGCTGGCTCTAGTCTAAGTCTCTGCTCTAGTTATTCTGTCTTCTTAAGAAAATGTTAATTCATGCCATCTTATTTATATATAAATATTTTTTCTTAAGTACCCTATATATTGTTTCTGAAGTAGTTCAAATTATGATATCTAGTGTATATAAAATTATTTTGGATATCTCTTTGGTGCTTCACTTAAGCTTTTTTTCTTGAAGGGTATTTTTTTTTTGTATAGGTTTTTGTGAGGTTTAGATTACATTAAAAAAAAACACGGCTACATGCCAGGTGTGGTGGCTC
Source organism: Thryonomys swinderianus (assembly GCA_004025085.1). Classification (NCBI taxonomy): domain Eukaryota; kingdom Metazoa; phylum Chordata; class Mammalia; order Rodentia; family Thryonomyidae; genus Thryonomys; species Thryonomys swinderianus. The sequence continues at coordinate 44,106 of PVIC010003570.1, read as the reverse complement.
ACACCTATAATCCCAGCACTCAGGAGGCAGAGGCAGGAGGATTGCTGTGAGTTCAAGACTTGCCTGGGCTACATGGTAAGCTCAGGGCCACCCTGAACTACAGAATGAGACCTGTCTCAAAAAAATAAAAATTAAAAATATAAAAATGCCTATATCACAAAACTATATTCTTTAACTGTGTAATCAAATGGTAAAATAACTGGTCTGAGGCCAGAATTAATCAGACTGATGTCACAACTCTACCACTTTATAGCAATATTACTATTTTCTTACAACATGATTGGTTGGTTTATTTGTTTACTTGTTTGGTGACACTGGGGACTGAACACAAGGCATTTGCACTGATCCTAATCGCTTTGCCACTGCCACCCCCACCCTTTTTCCCTTTATTTTTTGAGACAGGTTCTGAATTGCCCAGGCTAGGATTAAATTTGCAGTCCTCTTGCCTCAGCTTCCACCACTGCTAGCATGACAGAAATGTGCCACCAAGCCCAGTGCTATGCTTTGTTTTATACTTCTAAACTGTGTGTAATATTTTATTTCTGTATGAATTTTAGAAATACTACGCCACTTCAGGGTACTGGAGTTAATTGTTAAGTGACTTGAGTCTGTAGGCTAAATATTATATCATTGTCTCTACCATCAGACTTCTTGTCTTTGTTACTTTGTGTCTTGGGAGATGACCATAAGCATATTAATCACTTGAAACAACTTGTCTTGCTTCTGTTCTAAATTAGTCATTCTGATATTTGGACAAGATAATATGAATGGATATTTTTTTCCAAATGCTATTTGCTTTCATTGGTTTGGAGTTTTCTCTGGATTTCCTGACTATCTTACTAATATCATCCAAAGGATAACATACGTATTATTTGAACAACTTTTTTAACTCTTCTAGTATCTTTAAGTAAAATTATTTGATCTTCTCTAAAACTCTCTAAACTATGGAAGGCAAGTAGATGCTCCTTATGCAAATGACAAAAACAAAAACAAAAACACTTACTTGGCTCTTCCAAATGTAACTATCACATCAGTAGTAAACTCAGGCTAGACCTAGGCCTCCTGATTCCGGGGCCACACAGCCCTTTGAAAAGTCACAAGAGCCAGGCAGGTGCTGCTTCCCTCTAATCCTAGTCGTCTGTGAGGCTTGAGGGAGGAGGATCACAAGCTCAAGGCCACCATGGGCAATTTAACAAGACAGGGCTAAATTTTAAAAGTAAATGAAGAGGGCTGAGGATGTAGCTCAGGGCTCCCGGGGTTCAATGTGCAGTACCACAATAAAGGAAGAAAGAGGAGAAGAGGAAAGTAAGGGAGGGGGATCAAAAGATTTCTAAGTTCACAGTCTTTATCTCACCCCTTAAGGTTAAAGATGAAAAATGAGCAGACATGCCATGTATCACTTAGCTAGTCAGAATCGGGAATAAATTTCATTTGTGTTATTCTTATGATTTCTTTGTTCTTGAAATTAGAGCTCCTTTTAACTACAGTTCTTGTCACTGTTACTTTCCATTATGGTAAGACGGAGCAAGTCTCTTGAAAATTAGTGTTAAAATGGAAACTATTTCCCTTGGTAATTAGTAACTTTTTTCTTCAGATTTTTAAAATTCATCTTTAACTTAAAAATAATTTGCCATTGTTATGCATATTCATGAAAGAGCCAACATATGGTTCCTGTTACAGTACTTGGTAAAACATTAGCTATGATTTTATCTCTGAATTTAAATAGAAAATTAAATTTTCATACTTAAGGATCTGCATAGAAAATATTCAAAGTTTTCCTTCTATATAATTGTTCATATACAGAACATATGCTGGTTTCTTGCATGTTTAGTCATGGCCAGGTACATACTGTTGCTAAACTACAAATATATTTAGTCTTTACCACAACCCTGTACAAATAGCTACCATTTACAGTCTGGTATCATATTCAACAGTAGATATTATCTTCTGCCTCTCCTTCAGCTTCAGGAACTTCTGGTCCCTACAAGATGGACCCTGTCGTCTTGAGTTACATGGACAGTCTACTGCGGCAATCAGACGTCTCACTGCTGGACCCGCCAGGCTGGCTCAATGACCACATTATTGGGTTTGCCTTTGAGTATTTTGCCAACAGTCAGTTTCATGACTGCTCTGACCATGTCTGCTTCATCAGCCCCGAAGTCACCCAGTTCATCAAGTGCACTCACAGCCCAGCGGAAATCGCCATGTTTCTTGAACCCCTGAGTCTTCCCCACAAGAGGGTTGTGTTTTTAGCCATCAATGATAACTCTAACCAGACAGCTGGAGGAACCCACTGGAGTTTGTTGGTTTATCTCCAAGATAAAAATAGCTTTTTTCATTACGATTCCCATAGCAAAAGCAACTTCATCCACGCAAAGCAGGTAGCAGAGAAACTAGAAGCTTTTTTGGGTAGAAAAGGAGACAAACTGGTCTTTGTAGAAGAGAAAGCCCCTGCCCAACAAAACAGCTATGACTGTGGGATGTACGTGATCTGTAACACTGAGGCCTTGTGTCAGAACCTCTTTAGGCAACAGCCAGACTCCCCGCTGCAGCTGCTCACCCCCACGTACATCACGAAGAAGAGGGCAGAATGGAAAAATCTCATTGCCAGACTTGCTAAGAATTAGCTGCTGAAGAGTATTTATGACTGGAAAAGCCTCCTCTTTCTGCCCTTCCTCCTTTATTGGATGGCTACAGTTTCAGTGCCTGAAGGAAGATGCCTAGTACAGAAAAACTCATTATTTTTTTTTAAAGAATGTCATCCTCTGCATTGTCCTAATGGAAAGTTTCCCCTTAACCCTGACCTGAGAGTCATGTGTTCTGTGAAAATGTCTTGAAGTTATGTACCAAAATTTTAAATTTACCTTAACATTTATTACTTGTATGTTTCAAGTAAGACTCTTATTGGTATATGGTTAATTTCCTTTTGACCTCCTTTTTTCACATTGATATATTCCAAAGGAAATGCAATAACCTCTAAAACAAAGACTACATAGAATCTAAAGAAATGCAAGGAAGAAAACTAGAAAAACTAAAAGCTTGTTGCATGTCCTACATAATTAAGCAGGTCAACTGGCTAGGAGCAGATCCAGGCCTAGCTTCACTCAAAACCTAAATATTAGGCCAAGTGTGGTGGTACATGCACATAATCCCAGCACTTAGGAGGCTGGGGAGGCTGAGGCAGGAGGATCACCTCAAGTAGAGGACAGTCTGGGTGACATAGTAAGTTCAAGGCCAGCCTGAACTACATAGTGAAATCCTGTCAAAAAAAAAAGAGACCTAAATATTATAAGAATCAGTCATTCACTTTTGTGATGTTCCTTCTATTCACCATGCAAAGCCTTTCCTAGTTGTCAGCAGAATCTTTGCATATAAAAATGACTTTAGCCCATCTCCCCCCATCTGAGGCCTGGGATGCTTGGAAAGGGGGATGTCTTGGGTGACTTCAGTAAAAACAAATGGCTGCAGTGGACTTCTTGGCCCATGAGTGGTCAGCTTGCAACCATAGATTGATAACAGCTTTTCTTTGCCTTGCCTATTTACCATGCACATTTTTTTAAATATAAAGGAAGAAAAGTGACCTTTCTCAACCCTTTTGCTTAATTCATGATGCAGACTATGTAATTTTTTAAATGTGGAACTAAGCTGGAAAAGAAATACTATCCCTCTGAAACCACAGTTGTGTTTCTCAGTTATTTCAAATAATTAGATAATAAATGAAGTATCCACGTGACTTCTTTTTCGAGCGAGAATTACACTGCAATGTATATGAGACTTGAGAGCAAAGGGTTAGCTTCAGCCGTGAGGTTTATTTTAGCTCCTTCTGCAGCCTGACCCAGCTCACGGCCCAAAATAACCTCCACCCAGTGACTGCGCAGAGGAGGCGGGGGCAGTAACTTGGTTCCTCTTAGCCAGGAAGGGGGAAACACGGCAAGTGCGAGTAAGTAGAGGTTACACAGCAGGCTTGAGTGAATGGGAGCTGAAACTCAGAGTCAAAGTGAAAGCTACAGAACAAGTTTCCACTTGAGCCTGTTTTAGATAACAGAGAGGTCTACTGGAAGGCGAGGGTAAGAAAAAGATTTAGGAACTGGCAGCCATTGAGTAAAAGGGGGAGGGGCAGCAACAGGAACGACACAGGTTGCTGCCGGCTTCTGTGTGGATAGAGATAAGAAAGCAATATTATTTCAATGACTGTTGACATAGGTGGCTAGTCTAGCCTACGCAAGTCATATTCTCTGAGAGAAGCTGTCTTTCTGATAATACAAAGTATGTTTACTTAAATGTCGGACCTCCTCACATTTGAGAGTTAATACATAGGAGAACAGTCTCCTAAATCCCTAAGATGCAGCCCATAAATAAGTTAGTTACTTAACGAAGTCTCTTTGAAAGAAAAAAAAAGTGAAACCTTAGGTTTCCTTAGGTTTCCTTTTTCCAAATATATAGCGATGAGACTGTGCCACTGGTTAATAGTCTAGAGTAAATGTTACCATTATAAATGACATGAGAATTGAAAAGTTGACTTGTGGCTTTTCACTAGATTGTACAAGAGCCCACAGACTGAGCATCTGGTTGGCCATACACCTTTCATGTTACCTGATGCAAAATAGAGGTTTTGTGCCAGAATCATGCTGCTTTCTCTCTGAGTCAAGATGATAACTATGCAAAATTCGGCCTGCAGATATTCAGAAGGAAAACAGCTTACTCAAAATTGAGTTAAGCAGGGCCAGAGATTTAGCTCAGTGGTTCCAGCGCCTGCCTCGCAAGTGCAAGGTCCTGAGTTCGATCCCTGGTAACCACATACATGCTGGGCGTGGTGACTCACGCCCACCAGCAATCAATACCACATACCACAGTGCCGGGCGTGGTGGCTCACACCTGTAATCCCAGCACTCAGGAGGCAGAGGCAGGAGGACTGCTGAGTCTGAGACTTGCCTGGGCTACATAGTGAGCTCAGGGCCAGCCTGAACTACAAAGCGAGACCCTGTCTCAAAAAAAAAAAAAAAAATTGAGTTAAGCAGTTTTCAAATAGAACTACTCTGCTTTCAAATAGCTATGGTGTTGCTCCCTAAGTATTTTCACATTTGGACAAATGTGAAATTGGGTCTTAGTATGTCACCATGTGTTAACCCAGCTGTAAATGGTTGTATATGTATCAGTGGGCTTTCTACTTATTACTCTATACCACACATATTTCTACCCTTTGACTAGCTATCTGTTGAAGTTTATAAGCACTGGTCCTAACTAAATAGGGACAATTTAAGAATTACAAGTGGATTATACTTCTGATATATGCCCCCCCATATTGAGAATTAAACCCAGGACCATTGCACTGAGCTACAGCCCCAGGATCCCTGTCTGCTTTGTTTGTATGGAGACAGGATCTCACTAAATGGCCCAGGTGAGGTTTAAACTTGTGATCTTCCTGCCTTAGTCTCCCAGAGCGCTTGGGGGTCCAGGTGTGTGCCCCCATCCCCAGCACTATTATTCATATCAACTATATGTTTTAATAATAAGCATTCCACTGAGATGGCAAAATAGAATTTCTCAGTCATGGTGGTTATTATACCAAAAGTTTATTTTTTTTTCATCACTTAAAATAGAACAGGAGAAAATAATTACAGAAAATCATATCCTGTAGTGTTAGAAAAAGCAATGAATGTTTTAATCACATCCAAACTCTGTCGGTAATAAATTCAACTTCAGGCAAGTTTGAGATTCAGAGCTTCATTTGAAAAATAAAGGATCTGTTTAATCCTTTTCCAGTAGACTTCCCTTTTCTAAAACATGAAGAGAGTCTAAGGCACTACGATGATTAAATATCACATGTGAGCCATATGATAGACCCTAAAATCAGCCTCCATTGCCCGCTCTTTCCATCCAGTTCCATTCTAAAACTAAGAGCAAATTTGAAAACTTTAGTTTTATCCCTGCCACACAACTAAACAACAATGTAAAAAGCTGCCTGGTAAATACTGCAGGCAGTACTAATAAATACAAAAGAGCAGCTTGTGGAAGGATTATAAATAGGAACTGGCTGGGGATTTAGCCCAAGTGGTACTGTACCAACCTTGGATGCACAGGGCCTGAGTTCAATCCCCACTACTGCAAAAAAAAAAAGGAACAACTAACCTTTATATTACTGTGAAATAAGCAGGGAACATGGCATGTACATACTTATATTACCATATATGGAAAGTTACCTCATACATTGAAAACATTTTACTAATATATATCCTACGTACATATATGGCATTATTTAATTCTCATGTTTTTCCAGTTAGCCCAAGGTTATAAATAAGACACAAATTGAAAGAAGCTCAGTCGCTTGGCCTCCATCTCCTCTATGCTCTTTCTACCTATTCCTTTCTCCTCCCCCCAAAAAATTATGGCAAGAACTCCTTGCTTGAACATCTTAAGTGTAATCTTCCTTTGCCTTCTAAATTTCACATATTTCACTTGTATATTACAGTAATGAGAAATTGTCTTTCACTGCAAGGCAGCAGGACATGCATAATAACTGGTTTGGTTTTATACATTAGGTCATATCTGGATCAGCTCCTTACAGTGGCCTAGTTAGCTTTCATATTCCTCGTACATGAAAAATGGAAAGTAAAACAAAAGCAGCAGTCTGGAGAATCTCATTTAGAAAACAGAAAGGAGTCATCTCAAAAACTTGGAACTAAGTAAAGATACAGTACTCTTCACAACGGTGGAAAAATTGGTCCCTAAGTTCCAACATGAGGCTGAAATTCCACTAAGGAAAAACAAGAATGCTAAATGCACTTAAAAGTCCTCTTGTAGGAAAAAACACATCAAAAGTTAAGGGAAATGGCAGCCATCTTCAGTGCCTGCAAATGGGAAGTTTTCATTCTTCTGGAAAAAAAAAATACTGCATCTGCAGTTTGTATTAAAAGAAAAGGGTATTGGACTGGAGATTTAGCTCAGTGGTTCCAGCACCTGCCTCGCAAGCGCAAGGTCCTGAGTTCAATCCCTGGTAACCACATACAATACTGGACATGGAGACTCACGCCCACCAACAATCAATACCACATACCACAGTGCCGGGCGTGGTGGCTCACGCCTGTAATCCCAGCACACAGGAGGCAGAGGTAGGAGGATTCTGAGTCTGAGGCTTGCCTGGGCTACGTAGTGAGTTCAGGGCCAGCCTGAACTACAAAAGCGAGACCCTGTCTCAAAAAAAAAAAAAAAAAAAGATAAGGATATAAAGCCGGGTATGGTGTGGTGGCACAGGTCTGTAACCCCAGCACTTGAGATGCTGGGGCAGGAGGATCACTGAGAACCAGGCTGTGCTCCATAGCAAGAGTCTGTCTCAAAAGAAAGAATTTTTTTAAAAAGATCTTCCTGAATCCCCTCCCCATTACACCCCTGCTGCTCACCATGTACCAAAACCAAGCGACCTGCTTGCCAGAAGAACCTTCACCCACAAGGCGAACTCAGGCCACCTTTCTACGCCAGGCTGGCTCAAACTCCAGCTCTCCATCTTCACTCCTGCAAAATGCTCACCTCCCCTTACTGTCCTCCTTCAGAGACAAACAGAGGCCACCAGAAATTAAGTGTGTTAACTTCCCTGGAGCTGGAGATTTAGCTCAGTGGTTCTGGTGCCTGTCTAGCAAGCGCCAGGTCCCTGGTTCAATCCGTGGTAACCACATACAACAATATGGGGTGTGTTGACTCATGCCCACCAGCAATCAGCACCACATGCCACAGTGCCAGGCGTGGGGGCTCACGCCTGTAATCCCAGCACGCAGGAGGCAGAGGCAGGAGGACTGCTGAGTCTGAGGCTTGCCTGGGCTACGTAGTGAGTTCAGGGCCAGCCTGAACTACAAAAGTGAGACCCTGTCTCAAAAAAAAATAAAAACAGCTGGGCGTGGTGGCTCACGCCTGTCATCCCAGCACTCGGGAGGCAGAGACAGGCAGATTGCTGAGTTCAAGGCTTGCCTGGGCTACATAGTGAGCTCAGGGCCAGCCTGAACTACAAAGCGAGACCCTGTCTCAAAAAAAATTTTTTTTAATAAAAAATAAAAAATAAACCTTCCCTGATGCCAGATCTGGAAGCCCACCCGCACTTGCATTCCTCTTTGAGCCCTCATTTCCTTTACAGTGGCCCCAACACCAATGCTAATCCCTTCATCTGCGCAGAGACCTTGTGCCAACAAGTCCTTCGCACACATCACCGACCTCTGCTGGCACCTGCACCCAGGTTCTCCATGTGTAAAGCCACCCCCATCTTTCAAAAGAAAGAAAAGCATGACCCTGTGTCTCCCTGTAGACACCTCTTCCCAGCTAGATCTAAAGCACCTGTAGTCAGCCTGACAATTCCTCACCTTCTCCTTCCCTCTTTCCAACCCACTTTAATGTCGATTCTGAGCCCATTCCTTCACCAAAAAGATCACTAGTAGTTCTTAGTAGACCTCTTAGCAATGTTCAGCCTTTTTAAAACCATTCTTTGTTTGACTGATGTGAAAGATTCCTGCTTTTCTGATCACTCTTACCTGCCAGTTTCTTCTTTATATTGTGTAGCTTCTCAGGCCTCTGTGCCAAATTCTTTGGCCTACTCTGCACCCATGGCCTATGCTCTCCCACTCATTACCATGGTCAGTGGTAGATTTAAGTACATCGGACTCACCCAGACTTCAACCTACACATCCACGGCCCTGCCCACTGGACACCGTCACATGGATATTCATAGGGTCCTCAAACACAGCGAATCTCCAAAGCTCGAATCATCCTCCCCCTACAGATCTTCTCCCTCAGTGGTGGCCTATCTTAGGAAATGGGGCCACTGCCCCACCAAGTTCTAACCAGGCTTTACATCCATCAACCTCCTAAGCCTGTTGATCACACACATTTTTGCTGTGTTCTGTCTGCCTTGTTTTGCTTTGTTTTCAGTGCTGGGATGGAAGCCAGAGCCTTGTGCATGACAGACAAATCCTTGACTACTCAATTACATCCCAAGGCCCAGCTGCTGGCTTTCATAAAAGTTCTCCATGGTCTCGTCCCATGCTGACCCTTCTGCCTCTCACTCTTGCCTCGGTTCCTCCAGTAAAGTCTTAAAAACATACTCTTTTCCACACTCAGCAGAGAAACTCCTGTGTGATCCCTTTCTCCTCTGTAATCTCTTCTTCAAGGAAATCTTCCCTGATGCATAAGGCCAACTCACTTCCTTTGTTAACTTCCAGAGTCCTTTCAGTGTGTCCAAACCACATGCAATTCTGGGGTTGTGTCTCTCCCACCACACTGTGTGAGCCATGGAAGCCAGAGCCTGTCTGACGACATCTTCACCATTGAATCCCTGCTGCTGAGCACAGTGTCCGGCACACACACACTCTTTATTATTTGTCAAATGGATAAATGAGAATACAGAAGCTATTTATTGGCCAAACATGGTGACGCACACCTATAATCTTGACACTTGCAAGGCCAAGGCAGGACAATCACCATGGGTTTGAGGTCAGCCTGAACTACATAGGGAAACCCTGTCTCAAAACAAACTGTATAGGGCCAGGGATGTAGTTCATTGGCGCCACACCTGCCTTGCAAGCGCAGTGTCCTGAATCCAAACCCCAGTAGCAGGAACAACAACTAAAAAGGCCTAGGGCTGGGGATTTAGCTCAAATGGTACCACACCAGGGGCCCAAGTTTGATCCCAGGTACCGCAAAAAAAAAAAAAAAAAAAGACCTTTACATATACGTGTATGTGTGCATGTATGTATGTATGTATATTATGATATTTATCAAGAAAAACGTGCCCATCATCCTTTCATGGCATAGCCACGGAAGTCAAAATGCCTTGCTGCTCAGTGACTTGTGCTTACATAAGAGCAAGCTGCAGAGCGGAAGGAGTTGAACTTCAGCAACCTGACACAAAATAAGGAACTCACTAAACACACATGCAGCCTTTCAATGGATCTGCTGATTTTTTAGGAATTTTCACATTTTACCCTGCTGTAAACCCCGTGCAAGCACTATCTGAGAGGTAATATGGGGCTATGTCAAGATAAGATCACAACTTACAAATTTCCCAATGTTATATGTGATTTTGAGATGTATATAAATTGTACCAATAAAGAATTCAATTAAAAAAAAAGATAAGATCACAACTTTTTTTTTTTTATTTTGCTTTTGAGACAGGGTCTCGCTTTGTAGCTCAGGCTGGCCCTGAGCTCACTATGGTGCCCAGGCAAGCCGCCGCGAACTCAGCAATCCTCCTGTCTCTGCCTCCCGAGTGCTGGGATGACAGGCGTGAGCCACCACGTCCGGCATTGTGGTACGTGGCGTTGATTGCTGGTGGGCGTGTCTCCACACCCAGCATTCTATGTGGTCACCGGGGATCAAACTCAGGACCTTGCGCTTGCGAGGCAGGCGCTGGAACCCCTGAGCTAACCCTCCGGCCCAAGATCGCAACTTTTTAGCCATGCCTTCAGTGATAGGCGTTTTGGTTAGTTCTGATTTGAGGTGATTATGAATCGTAGTGCTGCAAACATGCATCATAAATAACTTTTATTTCAAGTTTTCTCCCTGAAGAATAAAAGGCCCCATGGGCTGGAGATTTAGTTCAGTGGTTCCCACGTCTGTCCGGCAAGCAGGAGGTCCCTAGTTCCATCTGGGGTAACCACATACAACAATAATGGGCCCGGTGATTCATGCCCACCAGCATTCAGTACCACATACCACAGTGCCAGGCATAGGGGCTCACGCCTGTAATCCCAGCACTCAGGAGGCAGAGGCAGGAAGATTGCTGAGTCTGAGGCTTGCCTGGGCTACATAATGAGCTCAGGGCCAGCCTGGACTACAAAGCGAGACCCTGTATCAAAAAAAAAAAAAATTTGTTGAGCAACAGTACAAATGGTTTCTTAGCAGTATTTGTTATAGTCTCTGCCCTGATGAATGGTTGTTAGTTTCCAGGACACCAAACCTTTCTGGTTTTCCCCTTCCTTATCAGGCACTGCTCAGTTTCCTTTGCCAGTTTTTCTTCTCTTCCTGATGTCTCATTGATAGTATTCTTGGGGTACAGTCCTCCGGCTTCTCTGTCAACACACCCTAACTCCCTTGGTGACTAGATCCAGGATATGCTTGTGAACACCATCCATACCTCTCAGATGTCTCTCTTGAATCTAGCCCCCATTACATCCCCACTTGGGAGTCTATAACATCTCAAACTTACTGTTGTAGTCAGAATTTGCAAGGGAAATAGATTTAATACAGGAAACATAATTTATAGGATTATCTTGTAATAGTCCCACCAAAAAATCAAATGCCAAGGAGCGCAAGAGGTTAGCTCCATACTACAAACCCAGAGGATTAGGCACCACCGGGCTGAGAGATCTGCACTGGAGCCAGGAAGTGATGCTCAGGGTGAAGATCAGAGCTCTGTTGATGAGAATAGCAGCCATTCCCAGGGACAGCGAGGACCAGAGCTCCTCCTCCAATAAGAACAGCCAGGTTCACATCAGGAAAACCAACTGTAGCAAGCTTCTCCAAGAAAATCGACAGCCCACTATCTTCCCCTCTGGTTCTCTCTTCCTCCCTCTCTCTCTCTCTCTCTCTCTCTCTCTCTCTCTCTCTCTCTCTCTCTCTCTCTCTCTCGACAGGGTCTCACTGTGTAGTTCAGGCAGAACCTGAGCTCACAGTGTAGCCCAGGCAAGCCTCAAACTCAGCAATCCTCCTGCCTCTGTCCCCTGAGTGCTGGGATTACAGGCATGAGCCACCACGCCTGGCACTGTGGTGTGTGGTACCAGGGATCGAACTCAGGACCTTGCACTTGCAAGGCAGATGCAAGAACCAGTGAGCTAAATCCCCAGCCCACATCTGGCTTTTCTTGTTCTATATACCCTTCCCCCATCTTCTCTTAGAATTTATCACTTTTTAACATACTATATAATTTAGTTATTGCATACTACCAATCTCCCTCCCTTCACCTGTAGACTGTATAAACACCATGAAGGGAAACATCTTGATCTGCTTTTTCTTTGTAGTTCAGGCTGGCCCTGAGCTCACTGTGTAGCCCAGGCAAACCTCAAACTCAGCAGTCCTCCTGCATCTGCCTCCCATTACAGGCAAGAGCCACCATGCCCAGTTTAATCTGCTTTATTCACTAATATATCCCAAGCACTGAACCCAGTACCTAACCCATGGTAAGTGCTCAAATATTTGAATGAAAAAAATAAATGACAATCCATCACCTCTATTATGTCACTTTCCTCATTACTGACACACAGTGCCTGACACCCACACTTGAGAAGAGGTTTATTTGGTTCACAGTCTATAGAGATTTCAGTCCATAGTCAGCTGGCTCCGAGGCAGGGTAGCGTGGCAAAGGGGCCTGGGTCGAGGACAGCTGCAAGCAGTGAGGAAAGGGAGGAACCACAAAGGGAGATTCAGCTTCTGGGTCACACCCACAGAGAGCTCTCCTTCAAACCAGGCCGTCCCTTCCAACAGCAAGTCAACTACAAAATCCCATAACCCTATCACCCTCCGAACGACCTGCCTATGATTGCTTCAGGGCACCTCTAGATATAAACCATAACACCTACCAGTAGAATAAGAATAAAGGTCCACACTATTATACAACACAGGCCAGGATTGGCAGTTTTCCTTAATGGGCCAGACAGTAAATATTTTATGCTTTATTGTCTTTACGGTAACTATTCAACTCTGCCTTGGAATTCCAGAGCGTCCAGAGACCATACAGAACACACAAATGGGCATGGCTGTGATCCAATAAAACTATTTAAATAAGCAGCCAGCCACTAGGCCATCCTTCACTGGTTCCTGCTATGGACAAAAACACCTCTTAGGAAATCAGGTGGCTTTGTTGACAGGTTAGGGTCCATCTATCCACTCTATCCATTGCCAAAAACATATTCTAGAAAGGTAAATGCAAACCTAGGAAAACTCAGATTACTGGCTTTAGGTCTGCAGGCAGAGTGGGCATTCCTTAAAGTAGCTCTTCAGGGCCTGGGGGTTGGGTAGGAAAAGCAATCCTATTATCAGCCATTTTCTTGCTTATGAATCTCGAGCACATTATCTGCTGCTTTGGATTTTTCTCTAGAGATTTCAAATATGCAGAACAATCTACTTCTAAAGCTTCTTTTCCTATGCCATTAAGTTCTTTGGCATCAATGTGAATTTCCTATGGCAAGGAAGCCATTTTTACTTTTATCAGCTATTCTAAAAGCCAATAGGCTGATGCAGTGTGTTAAGATAATATCCAAGAGTACAGCTCAGGGGTTGGGGGATAGCATGAGGTCCAGATTCAACCAATCAACCCAATGCCCCCCAAAACCACAATAAAACGAAAGCTGCCAATATTCTGAGGCCCAGGTCTTAATATCCTGCCCAGCAGATCAATGATTCTCAATTAAGGATCCTCCTTCCCACTCTCCTCCCCCAGGAGACATTTGGCAATGTCTGGTAATATTTTAGGCTGTCACAACCAGAGGCGAGTGTTACTCTGGTATCCAGTGGGCAGAAGCCAAGGATACAGTTAAGCATCTCCGAATCCACAGGATAACCCCCATGATGGAGAATTACCCAGCCCCAAAGGTCAGTACCATCTAGACTACCGTATTCTGTGGAACTTTTCACCAACCTTGTACTCCACAGCCAGAGGAATCTTCCTTACCCACCGAATTTATTCATCATTCCTAAGCAGCAATGGCTCCAGGAACTCTTCACTGCCAGAAAGACGGAGCCTCTTTTTTTATCCTGGCATTTGAGTCTGAAGAGATTTTGCCCGCTTAGGTATCTTCTCCAGTTTCACTAACATCACCTTCTACACCCCCCATTACCCTTTCAAAGACACATTTTGGGAAGATCCCCCCACATCTCGCCTCAGATCCAAATCTCACTCATCCTTTGAAACCCACGCGTGCTGCCACCCCTGTGCTGCTGAGTAAGCCTGCGTGACTCCCCTTTTGGAACTTGCCAGACCCCCTCCCTGTTCTCACAGTGTTACATAGCAATTGTCTCTCGCTCAGCCCTCCCCAGACTCCCTGAGGGGTCAGGACTGTCTTTCTATCGAAGTCAGCTTCCACAGGGCAGACTGCAAAAAGCACACCATTGTACGGAAAATCAAGTAAGATACTGATCATAACCGGCCCCCAGAAAAGGGCCTGTTCAAGCACTCAGAAAGTGACAGTGTTACTGGAACTGTAAAACCATATTCAGAAGCCCAGGGAAGCGGCTTAATAAATTGTTTAACTGTAGCTATGTGCTGAAGACAGTACACCATTCAGATTAGCCAGGCATTTGGAACCAGCAGCAAAGAAAAACTTCCATCAGAAATCCTACACCATTTAACACGCCTTCATGCTAGACTGAATCCAGGAAAGGTGGGTGTCACATTTTCCCAAAGTGGCGCCCAAGCCAGCCTCTCTGCATTTAGCAAGTTAATGAACAGCTTGTGAGTAACTCTTTGCCCACTCCGGCCCAATTTAGAAGCTGCCAATGGGATAAGATAGCAATGTCCCACGCTCCCTGCTTTGCTGGGCACCCAGCTATGTCCCTTCGAGGCCTCTGCGCTCAGCCTCCTGTGGGGTCACCCCCGGGGGTTGAGGGCCTAAGCAGGTCTGGCCTCTTCCAGGCAGAAGAGAGCCTGTCTCAGACCCTGCGGGAGGGAGGCGAGGAGAGGAGTGGGGGCGTCGCGTTCTGAGCAGCCCAGGTCTGGCCCCCGGCCAGACACTGAGTGGCAAACAAGGAGGAACACATTCCAGGGAGGCAAGAGCCTTGCCACAGAAGGGCGGCCGTCTGGGGGCCGCGGGCGCCAGGTGCAGCTCGTCTCTCGAGGTCGGCCACGAGAGGGATGAGCTTGGTTTTTCTGGATTATCATCGCAGAGACTTAAGGCCTCTCCCTGGACAAAGCATACTTAACCGTTACCCTTCTGATGCCTCTGCCCTGGGGTCTGAACAGTTGTTACCTAGGTAGGAGGAGAAAGCGTCACTGGAGCACACTTCACAGGCCACAGGCTTCTCCTATTCTCTTCCGAGTGGGAAAAGACGTGGCATACAGCAAACGCAGGGCAGGAAGAGCCTGGGGTTCCCGAGCCCTAGAAACTGAGCGCCCCGCCCTGACACCCAGATACGGGCGCACACTTGTGCTTCGAAGCTGCTGGTTCTGCCTTCCCGCCCACCAGGCCTGCGCCAGGCCTGGAAAGCCCTGGCAACGTTACCTTCTCAGTCACCGCAGAGCTTGGGCGGGAGGAGGAGCTTCCAAAGGGGAGAGAATGACCACAGAGCCTGCGCAGAGACTGCCGCCTTCTGTGGTATTGGTGGTACGTGGGGCTTGAAAGAAGCCGGGGCCTGTTCTCCCCTCCAGGAGACAAGACCACAGGACCTTGCTTTGAGAACAATCAAGTCTTTTACCCATTGGCTCCGGGCCTTCTTGCTGGACATTGCTGCCACCTAGTGGGCCAGTTGAGTTGTCATCTTTTCCCTCTCAGCTTGCCCTGGCTGGAGCCCAGGGAGCCTGGCCTCCATCCAGGTTCAGGCAAACTGGAGAGCCTTTCTCTGGCATAGGAATCCCTGATTTGGGGACCCAGAGACTAGGACAGAAAGGTGGCTTGGGCGTCAAAACTTTGCCAGATTGGCAGAGCCTAATGACATGGCTACCAGGTGGAAGGCCCCTGGGTGGGCAGTATCTTACTCTATCTCTGACAGGCTGAAGTCCTCAATTCCCTTTTCCTCAAAATGCCTGCCCCTCCCAGGGACCTTACCTTCCAGCTAAAGTCCACGTGTATTTCCCCCCATTTCCCCAAATAAGGTAGTTGTTTGTCCCTCATAAAGTGAGCTCTCTTCAAATTAAAAATTAGAAGTATGTGATGATATGCCTTCTCTGAGATGGTGTATGAACCAGTTCCTAGAAGAGTAAGGAGGGCCCTATCTTAAAAGATGCTACTGGACTGGTTTTTCTAAGAACCCCAGAACCCTGTAGGTTGTCAGCCATGTTTTTCCATGCACTGTGCCCAGTATGTCCTTCCAAAGGAAAACACGTGGTTTCTGCAACCACTATGCTGCACCACTGGCCTCACACTTCCAGATCTGAGCTTCAATACTCGGGCAGTCTACAAAATCCAAATTCTCTTTCGCTGCCTACTTCACTAATCTCTTAACCCTTGAAAAAAGTGGTAGAATATACATTTTGCTATTTAATTGTTCTAAGTGTGTGATCCAGTAGTGTCTAGGATATTCACACTGGTGAACAGCCAATATCCAAATTTGTTTTGATCTTGTGAAATGGAAACTCTGTACCCATGAAACAATTCCCCATTCCTTTCCTCTCCTCACTGAGGTTCATCATGTTCCACTTTTGGTCCTGATGAAGCTGGCCTCTCTGGGCACCTCTTAGGTGGAGTGACATAGTATTTGTCTTTTGTGACTGGCTTCCTGTGGTCAGCAAATGTCCTTAAGGGTCATCCACATCATACCATGTGTCAGAACCGCATTCCCCTCAAAGCTGAATAGATTCATTGCATGAGGGGACCATATTTGCCTTATCCATTCATGCATCAATGAACACGTGGGTTGTTTTTACCTTTTTATCCCCCGTATTATGGATCAGTCCCAGGAGCCTGCATATATAAGGCAAATACTATACCACTAAGCCACACCCCAACCCTGGCTTTTGACATTGTGAATAATTCTGCTGTAAACATGAGAATTACAAGTATCTCCAGACTTGCTTTCAATTTTTTTTTTTTTAGTACATGATCAGAAGATCATTGATCATAAGATGATTCTGTTTGGCTTTTGTTTTGTTTTGTTTTTTGAGACAGTGTCTCACGATGTAGTTCAGGCTGACCTTGAACTCACTATGTAGCCCAGGCTGGCCTCAAACTCCTAGTAATCCTCTTGCCCCAAGCTCCAGAATGCTGGCATGACAGGCATGGGCTATCATACCCAAAAATAATTCTGTATTTTAGTTTTTGAGTAAGCACTACAATTTCCCAGCTGCACCTGCATGTGCAGACCTCTGAACTACACTGATCACAAGATATACCATTGTTTGTTCCCATCAGTAATGCACAAAAGTTCCAATGTTCCCATATCCTTGGTACCATGGCTCTTTGATAGCAACCATCCTAAGAACTGTGAGGTGGTATTTCATTGTGGTTTTGATGTGGATTCCTATAAAGAGCAGTGATGTGACCATCTCTTCTTGGTTACTGGTCATTTGTGTATCTTTCCTTTACAGATTTTTTTTTTGGTGGTACCAGGGATCAAATTCAGGTCCTTCTGCTTCCAAGGTAGGTGCGGTGCCACTTGAGCTAAATCTCCAGCCCCTAGAGATTTTTTTTTTTTTTTTTGAGTCCGGTCTCGCTTTGTAGTTCAGGCTGGCTCTGAGCTCACTACGGAGCCCAGGCAAGCCTCGAACTCAGCAATCCTCCTGCCTCTGCCTCCCGAGTGCTGGGATTACAGGCATGAGCCACCACGCCTGGCACTGTGGTATGTGGCATTGATTGCTGGTGGGTGTGAGTCTCCACGCCCAGCATCGTATGTCGATCAAACTCAGGACCTTGTGCTTGTGAGGCAGGTGGCAGAACCACTGAGCCAATTCTCTGGCCTCCTAGAGAAATTTTTTCTTTTTTCTTTTTTTTTTTTTTTTTTTTGTGGTACCAGGGATTGAACTCAGGCCCTTGTGCCTCCAAGCTTGGTGCGGTACCACTTGAGCTAAATCCCCAGCCTGCCCTAGAGAAATTTTTAAGGGAATCTTGTTTCTTTGCTCTTGAGTTGACCTTTCACATCACCATCACTTATTAGTAGCCGAGAGACCTATACGCCCTTCCATCATTGGTAGCTGCTGATCCTTCTTCTAGGTGTGCCATTTCCCAGCTGCTCCCAGGACTGGCACCTTGTCCTCCAAGTACCAGCTTAGTGTCACTCCAGAGAAATTTCTGGAGCATCCCATCTAAAGCCATTTCCCCTTTACCTCCTGTCACTATTGCTTTCTCTTATGAAACTTCACCCATACCTCAGCCCCCTTATTCATAGATTCACTTGGAATTCACTGTGCATGGACTTACAGGAACCCTTAGAATGCAGCCACTGCCTGCCTGGCCACTGTAGTGTTGTGTATTTAGCACAGCAGGTGCCACAGGGTCCAGACTTAAGAGGGAGGTGGAAATATGATGGGACCCAAATCAGAGTGTGGCCTCTGTAGACTCTGAGTCATAGAAAAAGCCACTAGAGTCTTCTGGCCTTGACTCCTATTAATTCCTGAGACAAACACTATTAGGGGACACTGGGCAGGAGAAGTGAGGAAACATCGTCCATCGGGGTCCACTGAGCAGAGGCAGAAGGCTCACCTTTGTCCTTCCCTGTGTGCTGGGGGGCAAGTCCCGAGGACCCTGGAATGCCTCGGGCTCCATCAGTCTCCTCGGTGCCAAGAATGTCAGTAGCGTAGCTTCACTGACATAGGATAGAGTGAGTAGTCATGGTAAAAATGAACTTTCCATGGCCAGGACACTAGAAAATAACAGGTTTAATTTTTTAAATGTCAAAGGCTAATGCCACAGTGGATGTGCTGAGGGCTGGCAAACCCAGGGTCTCAGAGAATGGAAAAAGCCTCCCTAATGCAAGCAGGAATGTATAGATTCTCACAGTTTACAGCACAGCATAGCAGGACCAGGCTGGAGGACAAAAGGGAGAAACAGAGCGGTTGCTCAGGCAGGACTGGCGCAGGCGCATCGCTCGGACCTCAGGGCCCCACGTGGGGCTCCGAGCCACCCAGGTACTGCATGTCTCCTGCCTCCTGCGCCTGGGGTCTGGCTGGGGACCAGGCTCCCCAGCAGCCTGGCACAGCACTCCCCCACGACTTGGCACTTCCCACGGCCGCAGGCTCAACCTAGCGAGGCTCAGAGAATGGATTTGTTCTTCCTGCCTTTCAGCAAGGACCAGGGAGGTGAAGCACTGGGCAAGGAGGATTGTTTCCCTGAAAATATGATGGCAATGAGTGATGAAGGGACTGCCCTGCCTCCAAAGGCCAGTCCGGGCATTCATCCAGTGTGCCACTTCTGTGAGGGCACGGGGACCGAGTTTCACCTGAGACATACAGATTGGGCACCAGCAGCACATGAGGCCAGGCTCCGGGAGCAATCTCAGCAAGGGGACGAGGAGAGGACGAAGAGACCTCCAGTCTGGGTGAGAGCCGCCACCCACTGTCAGTTCTGCCGCTCAGTCCTCCTCCGGGGTTGTCATCAACGGGACAATCACGGCTCTGCAATAAGTCACTTCCACCTGGTTCTCCCCGATTAACTTCTCCGTGCCAGGAGAGGGAAAGAGCACTCGCTACCTCCGACACCATGTACTCCCTAATGCCTTCAATGCCCTCTGGTGCCTCCAAAGGCCCTGTCAGCAGGTGAGAGCCCTGGGGAGGTGAGGCCAGAGTTTCTGTTAGAACAGAGAAGGACGCTCCAGGCAAAAGCATCCTTATCATTCCCTACCCCTCGGGTCCCCAAGAGTGTCAGGCAGAGCCCCTTCACCTGCTGCTCCTTGCACTGAACCGGGCCCACCTAGGACACCTCCACCTTATTCCAGAGAACAGAGCCTTCGTGGCCTTTGGCCCACTGACAGAGGTGACAGGAGTGATGCCACACTCTACTCCCCAGCCGAACCTCCCAACAGGCTGCTGCTGGCTATGCCCAAAATGCAGGCAGGAGAAACAGAGCGAGCCCTCAAATCATGGCTGCCCTCCTTCCTGTCATCTACTTCCAGGGCCTCGGACACTCTAGAAAGGGTTGGGGACACCAGGGACAGACCTAATACCAGGTCTGTGCATACAGTGATCCAAAGCCCTATTCGACCTGCCTCCCCAGAAAGCGACAGCTGGAGACATGGGATTCTGGGCCCTCACAGCTCCACCCTCACTCCCTACCGTGGACACCATCTTTGTGGCTTCACCTGAGTTCTGCAGGAGGGACCAGCTCGGTGCCTTTCCCAGAACATACACATTTATCTCTTCCTGGAATCCTGGCTGGGAGTCTCCCACTTAGATTCACAGCTCCTGTGCACCACTGACAGGTGCCTGGCTCCCTGCAGAGCCCTGAAGGCTCCAGGACAGGGACTCGCAAGGGCCCAAGGGGGCCCAGGCATGTTGGGACACATCAAGCAGATGCTCTGCGATCTGGCCCCTGCCCTACCCCCCAAGAGGGCCACAGAAGAGAGAGCCACATTCCAGGTATTAAAGTGTGGCCTTTGTGTCTTGAGGTGGCTCGCAGAGCTGTGTGCCAGACTGGTCTCCAAGGAGCAAGTTAAATGTTGTTCTCATTGAAGTAGTTGCTGAAGCTTAGTATACAGAATTCCTCAGCTGCTTCCAAGAATCTAGCTTTCTGTTTGAGTACAAACTCTGTAGGAGCCAGTTACTTTGTAAACAGGTACTTCAGCTCGCTGGAGCCCAGGAGAAGATGGGGAGGTGGAGGAGCAGGAATGTTTGCCTTCACACTGGGCCTCAGCACAGCAGCAGCATGAGCCAGGGGTCCCTGGAGTCTGAACACCCAGAATTCTTCTTGCAGAAGTTTGAGGACAACAGCCAGGGCTGTTACCTGAATCCAGGAAAGATGCTCAGATCAGAGAAAGGACTGAAGCAGGCAGATGCAGGCAGAAGGGCCGGAGGAGCCTTCCTCCCCACACTGCAAGTGGGACAGGTGTACCCGCAACACTGCCTGACTATGCTACCGCCATCACACCAGCTCCAACAGGGCCCAGTGCAGCCAGCAGGACAGGCAGCCTGGCTCCTTCCCCCAACCCTCAGTCCCAAAGGCCGCACCTGTGCCCAGGGACCGGCCCATCCCAATCCAAGGAGCACAGCTGCTGTTCCAGCTGGGAGATGCGAAATGCCAGATAGGACGAGGACATGACCAAGAAGCAGATCCTGGAAAAACAGGCACAAGAAGTAGTTGAATCTTCTAGAAAAATGACATTCTAGCTAGGTGTGGTGGGGCAGGCCTATAACTCCAGCACCCAGAAGCTTGGGGATTGCTGGGAGCTCCAGGCCAGTCTGGGACAAGAATGAGTTCAAGGCCAGCCTCAGCTACATATCAAGACCCTATCTCAAAAAAACAAAAACACACACTTTTTTTTTTTAAGAAAAGAAAAAGGGAATTTGGAGGCTCACCAGAAACACAAGTGGGAACTTAACTACTTGTGCAATTGGAGGAATTAAAGAAACCTTTGCTAGGCAGCCATGCCCAGGCCTGGCATTCTTCTTCCCATGGACCACACATGGGTCCTGACACTCGTCCCCATGGGAATGTCTTCTCAGCCCAGCAGGAATCCTGGCCCTTTTGGGTGAGCCCTGGCCAGTTATTTCAAGCTGTCATCCCACCCCTGCCCTATGCCCAGCTGCTTGGACCCTCCTGCGCCTCCTCAGGGGGGCCATCGTGATGTCTCCACATCTCCCAAGGCGGTGGCCCCGTGGCCCCTCAGGTGCTACAGTTGACAGTCACGTTCAGCCAGCAGAGCCAGGCAAGTGGCTGAGGCGAGGTGAGGGAGCAGGGGCCGCTGGGTGCGTACTTCCCACCAGGCTCATTGCTCCACTGGTCCATAGACAGGCTGCGGCTAGGCCAGGGCTCCAGCCACCACCCCCCTCACGGCTGGCATTGGGGAGCGCTAGGCTTTTCCCGTGGGCAGGAATTCTCCCCCAGTATCCAGTGGCCCTCTCTCATCTGCCAACTCTTTGTCTCTCAAATGCTGGGCAATGGCTTTTCCTTTTCTCCTCCACACGCCACAGTCTTGGGCCTAAGTCGTAGGGTTTGGGAATCTGGAGACCCTTTATGTTACTATAAGAGGACAAGCTCGAGGGCCTTCACACAGCACCCAGGAGCCCGGAGCTGGCTCTGGACCTTTCTCTGGCTCCAGTCCATGACCTGTCCACCCTCCACACACCCTCCTCCTCCTCCCCAGGACAGTCACCTACAGCATGAAGATGACCTTGAGGAGATGCGAATCCCAGAGCCGCAGCTCCTGCTCCCTCGCTGGCTCCTCCTCGCGCTCCTGGGGCTCACAGACAGCATTCTCTGCGAAGCAACGGCCATCACGAGGCGCATCTTTGAGTGAGCAGGATCCCACGTGAACGTGAAGAAAGCAACAGCCCTCAGACATCCTGCTGGCTGTGGACAGCCCTTTTCGCACACCGTGGAGAGAAAAGCTGGCACCAGTGGACAAGCCTCTGAACTCACCAGGCCCTGGAGGATTCCCAGAGGGGAAGAGGCCATCTGTGGAGTCCAGCGACTCCTGAGGGACACGGGGGATGTTGTCGGGGAGTAACAGGGACCTGGAGGCAGGACATATTTTTCTCCATTTCATCTCGGGAATGAGGACCTCCTGTGGAAGAGACACGAGAAGTTTTATCACCATGTCAGAGCCTGGGAGCTCTGTTACCCTGAAAGGTCTACATCAGGTTTTCGAGTCTCTTTCCAGATATTCCCAATACACAAGCCTCGCTAGGGAAGAGAGTGGACACAGGGCACCGACAACTGACAGGGCCACAGCCAACCACTTCCTGTCCACTCCCTTGCTGCAGCACCAACCCCTCTCCCAAGGACGCTATCCTCAAAGATCGCTGATGTAGAGCCCCAGTGGCACTTGAGAGCAGCCAAGTACCCGGTCAGGCCCAAGTCCAGGAAGAACCAGAACAGTGTGCCTCGGAGGGCATAGAGCATGCCCCTTCTGACCTGGCCCCAGTGACCTCACGGTGGGCACTCAGGGTCCCTATCAGCAAAACTAGGAACAACACGTACCAGTCCCTGAGTGATATTGTGCATCTACACGCTTGGCTAACACTCAATGGCTGTCGAGGACTCTGCGACCCTGTGGGCAGCGCTAAAGTTTATGGCGCTCGGAGACAGCCCTGGGGTTCTCTCAAGGGCATGTCTGTCCCTTCAAAGGCCCTCCTGACTCCTCAAAGGAGCAGGCTGGGTCCCTGGCAGTGTGCACACAGGGGTGAGATCTAAACTGGCCAGTATTCCAGGGCTAGACCTCTGTTTTGCTGGGAAAGTCAGCAAATCTACACAGGACATAAATGGCTCTACATGGCAGGGGCTTCTGGGGAGCCCCGCATAGCACGGCCACCAGCTCTTGTTCCACACCCAGTCCTCCTCCGGGAGACCCTAAAACCTCAGAGTCAGACACCCTCGGGCAGCAGCCTTTGCACCCCGCCTCAGCCCTCTCTCACCACAGACTTGCACTCGGCTTCCTCCGGGAATTTCCTTACACTCAGGCTCTTCTTGCTGGACGGCTGAGGAGGAAAGAGAGCAGGCAGGATCAGACGGGGTGGCCACGACAGTCTCCGTGAGAACTTCACCTCCGAATACTTTTCGCACCGGGCTCCTCACCTGCAGGTGGGTGCAGACCCCCCTCAGCACGTCATACACGCTGTCCCGGGAGAGCAGCGACACAAAGACGTACTGAGACATGGAAAGGAAAGAGCGAGAAGCAGGGTGAGCTGAGCTCCAGGTTGTGCCCAGACCGGGGGCAGAACCACGGGGACGTCAGGCCACTGAAAGCCCGCAAGACCACTGCCTGCAAAAGTCGCCCAAATTACCCACTGACCTTCTGGCTGGTGTTAGTGGTGATGGCCAGGCCATTGGGGAGGAGCCGCGCCATCTTGTGTTTCTTTATCATTTGTACAGACACCACGGGAATGACCACCTAAGAGGGCGGACAGGGGCTCTTTGCTCCCTGCACAGGGCCCAGCAAGAGCCAGCACCGAGCCCTGTGTAGACGCCCTGGGGAAGCCCAGCCCCGTGCCAGGAGCAGCCAGACCCTCCTCCCTCTCACCCAGGGTCCCTTCCAGTACCCCCACCGCCCTGCCCCAGCCTTGGCAGCATGTGGTACTTGAGGCTGTCCTAGCCACGATCCCTGTTATTCAGGAGACCAGGGCAGTCTAGTCATGGAGCTCTCTGAATAGCCGTCGACCACCCTACTACCGACTCCCCACATGGGACACCCCAGACATATTCTGAAATATTAAGAGCAGAAAAACTTGGCTGTGAATTACTTGGGCCAAATGCAGGCTCAATACCAAGACTCTCTGTCCCTACCCATGGATGAAATGCCTTGAAGCTGCTCGTCCAGCTGGTGAGAGGTTTCACCACAGGGACATGCACGACTTGAGGCATGGCCACAGGGCAAGAAGCCGTTCTTCCCTGGGCTGGGGCCAGGCCCCCTGGACCTTGGCAGCCCTTACCACTCATGACTACCTTGATGTCCTTGCCAAAGAGGCTGGCGTGGAAGCAGAGCCAGTTGGGGGAGATGTACAGCCGGCCCTGGACGAGGAAGTCCTTCTGGAGTGCACAGGAGCACACTGGGAAGTCACGGGAGAGAAGACTGCTGTGAGCAACGCCTGCCTGAGGCGCCGCTGGGCCGGGGTCCTCACACTCACGAGGCCAGCGTGCAGCCCCAGGGCCACCCTCCTCAGAGTCCCCAACCCCCAGCCTCGGCCCCCACCATAACCCAGAGTTCCAGCAGCTTCCTGCCCAGGTAACAAACTGGGGATGTCGTGATCTCTACCCCACCCTGGGGAGAGGCTCTTGACCATCCAAATGCCCCCACATGCTCAGGGAGAAGATGGAGCAGGAAAGATTAGTCACTGACGGGAACAGAAATGAGATTTGAAAGGCCCAAGAAAATCTTCATAAATTCAACTTCATATCGCAAGCCAGCCCAGTCCCCCCGCCAGGAAGCCACATCTGCAGACAGCGTACACGCAGTCAGTCCCCGTATCTAAATGGTGCCTTAGGGGCCCCAAGGTAGAAGACCTGGGCACCTGCCAGCCACACCAAGGAGACAGTTTACCTTTGAGCACCATCTCCTCCAAGGGGATGTCCTTAAAGAGCTTGTGGTATTGCTGGTTGTATTTACTTAGCAGTGTCTGCAAACACACAAGCTGGGTCTGAGAAGCCGGGGGAGCTCAGACCACCAAAAAGGCCCTGCTCCAGCTACTAGGAAATAATGCCACTGCCAACCCCACCCCAGCCCATAGCGGGGGGCTGTGGAGGCTGAGTTCCAAGCACAGCCCGTCTCCGGGAAACGCTGGGTCCCAACGGGCGGCCTGGGACTGGAGGCAAACACACCACTCCCACCCAGACGGCGACACCCGCTCCGGTCTCCTGACGGGCCAGGGGGCCAGCACTGTTCGGGCAGCATACTCACCCCTTCCCGGCCATACTTCTTTATCTCTGCGTCCTTCAAGCCTTCCGGCCAGTGCAGGCTGCAAGGAGACATTCCATTCCAGGACAAGCCAGGCTCGAGTCCCACCCTGGCATCCTTGGGGCCCGTTCCGCCCTGGCGCTGAGCCTGAAAGCTGGAGTGGAGGTTGGAGACCAGAACCCTTCTCTAGGGGGCACGGCACGATGACAAGGTCCGTCGCTGTCAGCCCGTCCCCGGGAAGCACAGCCTGAGGTGCAGGGAGGGGTGCCGAGAGGCCCCTCATCCCAGCGAGCAGCCTCCCCTCCACTCCAGAGGAGGCTCAGCCTAAAAGCAGTCTACCAAGATGCTGCCTGCCCGCCCAGCTGCCACACACCCCTTCCCCCCATCTCTCTGGAGCAGAGCAGGCAGCATGGGGATGAGGCCAGTGTGGGGCGGGGGCGAATGGGGGCATCTGACTCACAGCTCCGGGGCCAGGCCATGGGCCATGATCCCAGCAGGCCGGCCCTCCTTGCAGCCGCCTTGCGTGGCCAAGGGCTCTGCAGTGAGCAGCAGGGCACCACCTCGCCAGACTAAAGCCACCGGGATGGGGGAGTAGGGGGTGGCACCGAAACGCAAACCTTTGCCTGGGCCAGGTTGGCCCCGGGACAGGTAGGCAGGGAGGACGCTGGTAACCCGAGAAGCCTGGACTCTCCTAGGTCCCAGTGCGCGGGCACAGGGTGGAGGGCTGGGAGCAGGAGGCCCCTGGCCGCCCGTGCCCAGCCTAGCAGACTTGCCCAGGGACCGTGAGTCCACTATAAGGTCCCTTGTCTGACAGTCACCTCTGAGGATGTCCACCCCAATCCATGCATACCTCCGAGTAGAAGGGGTCCTCACCTGCAGTCTGGGGCCTCCTGGGCCCTGTCTGGTTTCTCTGTGTAGGACACAGGGCTCTTCAGAGCAGGTGTCTTTCTGTTCATTTGTCGGTCTTTCCATTCATGTGCCGGCCACCAGGGACAAACAGGCCTACTTCAGGAGGCAGGGCTTGATGCGGACAGCTCTCCCTAGCAGCATCGAGTGGCCCAGGGAAGTAGCCCAGGGCAGCTGTGTCTGTCCCCCACCCAAGCCTGGCCCTGCGAGGCAGCAGTGACAGAGGGGAACATTTCACACGGCATCTCTCTAGGGAACCTGAGATTCAGTTAACACCTAGACCAGAAGGAAAAGCGGCCTGCTCCTCCTTGTGAGGTCCAGACAGCTGCTAGGCCAGGCAGAGCTGGGCCTGCAGCTCTGCCCCGAGGAGACACACAGGGAGGGGTCTCTGAGGCTCTCTCATGGCTGAAAGCAGGAGTTCCTCAAGTGCCTGGGCAGTGTTCCCATCAACTGCCAGGTTCTGGGAAGGCTGCTACTTACAGGAAGCTTTATCACAGCCAAGGAGCTGATGGGGCAGTGGACTTCGGTCAGCCCACAGGTGATTGGGGATGGGAGGGGTGGGGCTGCTCCAGACCAGGAAGTGGCTCCGTCACCTTCAGATGGCAGGATACCTCAGCTACAACAGCCAGACCCTTTCAAAGATGCCCAGGAGGGAGGAGATACCCTTCCCCTAGGCAAGGAGGGGTTCCCAGTGCCTCCACTCTTGCCTCTGCCTCTGGCTCTAAAGAATAGGCCCCGACCCTGTCCCTCCGGGCTTTGCCTCAATGCACACTGAGGTATCAAACCAGCCCAGACAGAGCAGGCCCAGGGGGTGACCAGGGAAGATGAGGAGGCTGAAGAGCAGGGCCGAGTGGGGGTGGGGGGATACAGAAGGTTCTACGCTGTGGTCCCTCTACAAATAAGGAGCTGGAACCTGAGACCTAAAAGTCCCCAATGCTTAGTCACACTTTCTCTGAGGCTGAAGCATGTCAAAGTTCTCTACTCCAAGCCCAGTGCTGCTGACTCAGCCCAAGATCTGCCAGCAACCACAGAGCTAACTTAAACTCCCTCCATACCAGCGGACCATGGCACATATCAGGAAGCTGAGACCCAACTGGGCACAGGCCATGCCAGTGTCAAGGTGAAGCACCAGCCAGCTGTACCCACAAAAATCAGCCCAGCCACAGGTATGTGGCTTGGTGACCCACGTGCTCAGCCTTGACCAACATACTGACATGCATCGTCAC